>CAUYPK010132116.1:0-10421 GCA_963574355.1 Loris lydekkerianus
TGCACCTTCAATACTGAAGATTTTTTTTTTTTTTTTTTTTTTTTTTTTTTTTTTTTTTTACAAGTATCATCATTTTAATCAAAAAATATATTCCTTTAATTATTTTTAATATAAATAAACTGCAACCCGACCGGCAGGAGAACACTCACCATTGAAAAAAAAAAAAAAAAAAAAAAAAAAAAAAAAAAAAAAAATCTACAGAATTGAAGGTGCATCCTGAATTTAGAAACATTGAAGTATGTTTTGGTTTTTCTATATTTGAAAAAGATATTTTCTTAATATTTTGATATAACATGTCATACATTTATTTTCTTGATATAGGTATGCCTCTGGGGGTGTTCTATGTTCAACGGTGGTCTAGAAAAGTGAGTCCCCAACGTCAGCTTGTTTGGGTGCTTTGTTGAAATTCAATTTCACAGGGGGCACACTGAGGAAAATGGTACCTGTGTTGTATGGTTGCGTTCACTTAGCTTAGAATGTTCTGGCTGATCTGAAAGAAGTGTTCAATAGCCCCCAGGCCCTAGTCTTTCTGTCCTTCCCTTGAATGAGGCAGAGGAGGTCTCTGTGTAGGCCTTCAGGTCTGTGGGAAATGTTTGCAGACAGGGGACTGTCCCACTCACTTGCCCATTGGCCAGTGTGGCACAGTCAGAAATTCAAGACACAGTTGCCCAGGGACTTATGTTATTGATTAATGTATTGATATCCAGGTTGGCCCCTGGGAGCCATAACTTCTATCTAATCTCCTTTATCAATAGAGATGCTCAGGTCAGAGAGGCTGTCTTTGGCTCATGGCAACCCAGCAGGCACTTGGTTGGTCGTCCTGTTTCTTTTTAACCATCCCTTGGTCATTGTACTTAACACATTTGTGCTTCAGATCCAGGAGGCAATTTTCTATGGGTGCAGCTTTTTGTTTACCAGTGACTGGGTACCCCCACACTTTCCATCCAAACACATCCATAACCGAAGGAGGACACAAATGCCCCTGAAGTCCAGGCAGGCATAAGATTGTAGGTGTTCAGGCCATACTTGTCTGTAGAAGTCACCACCTTCTCCTCAGGTCTGGCCTCTGGCTGCTGGGAGGAGTGCGGGCCCTTTGTTCTCAGACCTTCTGATTATAAAAGGGAAACAGAAAGTCCAAATATTAAGTAGAATTTCTCATTTTTGAAATTAAGCAAAATACAAAACAAAAGCATTGTGCAAGCCAAACAAAACATGTCTGTGGGCTTGATTTGGCATCTACTTCCAATGTACAACCTTTGTTCTAAAAAAATCATTGAGAGTTTTGGCCTTGACCCTCTGAAGTTTGGCTTGTAGTAGTCTTTGGAGGGGTGCATTGTGATTAGCCACACGGCAAAAGGTCACGACGTCATTACTGAATAATGATTTACAACAATGAGAAAGCAGTTTAGGCATTGTTAGTGCAGAAGCAGGAAAAAACATTTTTGGTGCACTGGGATTCCCAGCCGTATAAAACTGTGCCTCCATGACCTGTGATAAGTGTTCAACAGCTACCGTGTAGTCCTTCCCCTCCTTCTTCTTCATACTTTAACTTTTCCAAGTTGCCAACATAAAAAAGTGTTCCTAATTAGACTATAAATAAATGAAAGTGCTCATTTATAATTATACCACTTCCACAAACATATCTTAAGGTAATTGCATAAAATATGGAAGGGGTTTTATGCACAAAGTTATTCTGGTGGTTTTACTTGTAATAATGGGAAATTGGTAAAATGTCTTACAATTTGAACATTATTTGGATACAATTTGAAATGTGTACACCATGAAGTATTTGCAATTATGATTTCTGATAACAATACTAAGAAACAAAATAGAGTAATGATTATAACATACAGTAAAAAAATTTCCATAAAATAACAAGTACTTTGATCAAAACTGAGCTTTAAAACACCTTAAATATAAGGGAAAAGGCTGAGGGAAAAAAAAAAAAAGCCCAAGCGGAAGATAGTAAGTCTTGTGGTTGACTGTTATGTTCCTGGATAACATTTTTTTAATCTTTATTTTTGTCCCAGATTTTCTTTCATGATTTTACAGCAGTAAGTCAATTGTTAAGCAAAATTCTTAATTCAGTTTTATAAATATAGGTATATAAATATATGTATGAGGTCTGACGATTAAGTTCATGAGCTCATCCTAGAGAAAGTACTACATACCTCATTGCTGAGTATCACTATAGCCACCTTCAAAGTATCCCCTTTGGGAAGCTATGCACCACTGCCAGCACCTAGTCTACACTTCAAAGCAATTTTGGAACTATTTCTGAGATGACCATGACAGCTGTTGTCATATGAAGGTCTGACAACTAAGTTTGCAAACTCGCCACTATGCCCTTATGTGGCAACACTGTACAAACAACTCGGTGAGGTTTCATATATTAGGGTCCACAGGTGTGTTCATGTTGTGTTGTGGGGATGTCTTGAGTGGTGCTCATTACTGTTGCTGTGTGTTTTGTGTGTTGTGACAGCTCTGGTGGTCATTTCAGAAAAAAAATTCCAAAAATCTTTTTAAGGGTGGACTAGGCACTGGAGTTAGTGCATAGCTTCCCAAAAGGAAGATTTCAAATAGGACCATAGTGATATTCAGCAGTGAGGTATGTAGCACTTTGCTTAGGAGGAGTTCGTGAACTTAACTGTCAGACCTCGTGTACCTATAGCTCTATATAAAAATTATTTGAAAATCCAAAAGTATTGACTACTTTTCTTTTTAATATTAATAGTTTGGGCCATTAAAAATCACAGAAGGCATTGATGAGAGACCTTTAACTCTCTTCCATAAAAGAAGCATAACAGAAATAGCCTGTGAAATCTGTCGATAAATATGCAAACTAAAATGTCTCTTTGCTTTTGACTAATCATAGCAACTTGGCACAATAGCAGTTTATCTTGTGCTGATTAGATTGTTTACTTTGAAGTTAGCCATATCTTTTGTGCATAAAAACCCAGGAAATAAATTACTAATGTATAGTTATAGTATATTTGGAAGTCCAAACTCTCAAAGCCTACTGTTTAGGGAGGAGGAAAAAACAAGGAAGGTGCATGTTACAATGAAGAGATTGGACATGTGGGTGTTTTCTCTGCTCTGGTCATTTTGGGGGCACCTGATGTTATCACAGAGTGGATTCCTCCTTGGTGGCTTTTACTGATTTTCAGTCTAAATTGAAACCATTTTTCTTTTAAATGTAGCACCTTTTGTACCTTAATCTCATGGAACTCCCATGTCTATGATTTATAGTTCTGCCTTCCTGCTGTGTGCTTCCTCTTGGTGTGGCAATGGTGATGTATCTATATGTCATTAAGACATTAAGCTGATGGGTCTCATCTGTTGTCACAGTGCCCCTGGACTGGAGGGGAGCACAAGGCTGGCCATGTGCCTCTGCCATTAGCTCAGAGTCTGGATCAGCCAATGCTCTTCCTGGACGGGATAACTGCCTCCTCATCCCAGGACTCTCTGTAAGAGGAAGAACACTGGTTATAGATTCAGATATGTTGAATTTGAACTCTGTCTTGAGTTCAATAGGTTTGTAACCTTCAGAACAACTAGAAACCTCTCTAAGCCTTAGTTTCCTCATTAGTGAAAGCAGAATCTTTGATCTTATAACATTATTGGAGTATTGTGAAAATTCAGCCAAAACGTTTACTAACTGTAAAGTGACATGGTGTGACAGAAGGAATTTATTTGTCCTCCCAGATCCACCTTCTTGCTCTGGGAATGGCATCCTCCTTCTTTGGGGGGAATTGCTCTTCCTTATTCCTCACTCTGACATTGGCCTAGTGGTACCTGGCATCCTGCATGATAATTCTGCCTCTTTGGGCAAAACAACTGGTGCCAAGACAAGAATTTTACCTGTGTCAGTTACTTATTGCTGCATAATAAACCAATCTCAACAGAGTGACTTAATACAATGACATCACGTGTATTTTCACAATTCTATGGGTTACCTGGGTGGTTCTTGTGCTGGTCTCAGATGCATCCCCTCACTGATGCAGTCAGCTGATGGCTTGACTAGGGCTGGAGTGTCTAGGATGGCCTTATATTAAGGGCCTGGTTTTGTTTGAACCTCTCTTTCCACATATGTTCATCCTAAGCTTCCTATAGTACAGCCATGAATGCAAACATGGACGCCCTTGCCTCCTATGCTGAGGATTAGACGTCAAACAACACTACTTCTGTGGTATTTGGGTCAAAATAAATTAAAGGGCCAGCCCATAGTAAGACAAAGGGGATTTCCTGCCACCTCTTGATGGAAAGAGCAGCAAAAACACTTCACAAAAGGTCATGTACTGGGGGAAAGAAGGAATTTCTATGGTAGTACTGGCAAATAATCTACCACATTACTAAAGCTGGAAAACTTTGAGGCCAAGATCCATTAGCAGACATCCTCGTAGCTTCGTAGAAATGATTGGTGTACAGCAGACAAGGATGAAACTGATTTCAGGAGAGAAGCAGGAACGAGAGCTGGAGGGCTCTGAAAGGATCTGAGCCCCGAAGACAGCTCTGTGCCTGCTCTCCTTGCAGTTTGAATGACACCTGCAAGTTCATCCTGCCCACCTCCCCTACTTTAGTTTAAGTTGGCTTTCCTCACATCTCCAGAGAGAGGCTCAATATATGCTTATTACTTTTCCCTCTATTTGCCTCTCCTGGGGAGTGGATGAAAGGATTGAGGAAAGGGATCTATGAATTTTAAATTAATTATGTGGACTGGCTCAGCAGCCCTTTCTCTCTGCCCTCCATCCTCAGCCAGCTCAGAACTGAATGGGCTGGCAACTTCCTTGCCACCATTATTCACTCATATTCTGAGGATAAAATGGCTTTGAACTTCCAGTGTGCAGCATACTGTGAAAGACCAGGTTCTGAATGGCACCATCAGAAGAAAACATGGGAGGGTGCACACTCTGGTTCCTTCATCTCTTCCCCACAACACTTTTTAAGTTTGCACCCAGAGAAGCTCCTGAAGCATCTCTGTCAGCAGCATGGCAGAATCTACAGTCTTGTTACCATTTTGGCTAAATTTCTTATGCCAATGAATAAATCAGACTTGATCTCAAAGGGCTCTTTGCAAATCAATTCCACCCTTCATCCTCTAGGGTCATCTTTTTCAGATAAATGGGATCAAGAGAGGTTGATGGTCTTTTCAGACTCTAGATTTTGAAACATTGAAATGGTGTGGTTCAGAAATGAAAATCAGACTCTGCAATCTTTAATAATCAGAAGAGGAGAGGGTGATGATTTTCTGCAGTTATCCACTCAACCCATCACACATACCTTTTTATCTTCAGACTTCTCTTGTTTTATGTAGAATGTCATTATCCAATTATCTTAGCAAACCTCTTCCTAAGAACTTGACCTTTTCAGTATTCTGTAATTTAATTCTCTAACTGCATTACTTTCTCAACGCATTTCTTTGGTCCAACTCATAAACAATAAATGTTTCTAAGGATAAGTTCCTAGCCTTGATCTTGGAATATGCTCTTGTTTTTGGAAGAAAAAGAGAATTGCAGGTGACCCTGCAGCAGGGTCACCAAGAGCTCCCATGTGGTGAAGGTGATGCTCCCATGTGGTGAAGAGATAACGCTGAGGTTATCTCTCGGGTTGGCCCTTGAGAACCCCTTTTCTGGGGGCCCTTCTCTTAGGAGGACAAAAGGAGAGGTTTGGGTATCATCTCTTATGTTCCCCTTCATGAATCTTCTCTCTTGAACACTTTTTTCTAAGCTATTTTCCAGTTGGACAGAAGGGGTGAAAGATGATTAAGGAGCAAATACAGTGGTTAAGAGTTTACGCTCTGGAATTAGGCAGACGTGAGTCTGAATCCTAATCTTGCTACTTCCCATGCACACAGCAATGGGAAAATTGGTTAGCTTCTCTCATCCTCAGTATCCTCATCTGTAAAGTGAAGATAACAGTACCTCCTAGGATTGTAGTGAGAATTAAATGAGAAAATATAGGTAAAGCATCTGGCACTGGAACATAGTGTTCAATAAATGTTATCCATTAGTATTGCAGCATTTGTCTACTTTAATCAAATACAATTTAATTTATCTAAAGAGGCAGGAATGCTGTTGCCTTGGTCATTTCTGGCTACTATTACAAAGTAACACATACCAAGCAGCTTATAAACAACAGACATTTATTCTCACAGTTGTGGAGACTGGAAGTTGAGATTGGAGAGCCAGCATAGTTGGGTTCTGGTGAGGTCCCTCTTCTGGGCTGCAGAATGAGGACTTCTCAGATCCACACCTGGTGGGACGAGGCTAAGAGAGCTCTTTGGAGATTAACTTGTAAGGGCACTAGTACCATCAATGACAGCTCCACGCTCGTGATCTAATTACCTCCCAGAGGCCTTTATCTTAATACTATCACATGGGGAGGGGGTTTGGATTTCAACATATGAATTTTGGGAGGATACAAACCTTCAGTCCATTGTAGCTGTCATGAGGTAGAACAATCGCTTGGATTTTTAATGTGATTCATAAATCTTTAGGCACTTTCTATCTTTCCAGAGTGGGCTACCATGAGACTTTGAGAAACATTTTATTAGCAGGCCATTTATACTGAGAAACTGAAGACAATTCTCCTAGTATTAAGCTTTAAACATGGACAAAAGTTTATCCACATTTATTCAAAAGGAATTGGCAATTGGGAAAGGTGTAGCCATTTTGTACTTTAAAAGAAAACAGAGAGAAAGATTTATAGGCTCTTGGATAGGTATCTGGAGTCACCTGCATTGGTCCTGATGCTGGATTGATGTTCATATTCTTAAAATGACTATTTAAAAGTAATTAAAACTTCCCCATTTCTGAGGTAAGCTCCTAGCAGGTTTTTAAGGGAAGTACAGCCGTTGATTCTAGGATGTCTCTCGAAAAGAAATAGTGTAGTGTGCTGGACCCAACTGAACCCAATGTTATCACAGGTTCTAGAGCCGGGGTGAATATATCCCAGTTTGCATGAAATACATGTGGTTGTAATTAAAACCATTGTCTCTGAGTCATTATTAACAGCACCCCACTTTACTTTAACAAAAGTGCTGGATTATGTGACAAACTATGTGATTACTCTGGCTAAAATCTCATGTTCTATCTTCATTTAAAATTTTAAAATATTTGTATAATGGATCAAATTATTAGCACCACATCAACATTCTCAGCTCTTAGAGGGAGTGAATTCTATCCTTGTATGAGACCATGGGAAATATGCAAACCATTGGGTTTCCCTCTTTGCCTTGGCTGCCAGGAAGTTCAAGGCTAATTTGGAGCTCAATTGCGGGGCTATCCATAACCGAGAATTTCTAAGGCAATTAAGCCTTTACCTGCCATCGTCACTTGCTTCTCATTTAACTTTTTATTGTGTCAGACATTGTGTTCCTTGGGGAGGTTTCAAATATTTTTTGGAAATAAATAGAATATAAAATGGAAAAGGTTATGACTGTTTTAGTTTTAGTATCTGGAACCTTGTGCAAATTCTTATTAGTACACAATGTTGAGGCAAACATGAGGCATCTATGTGGCTATCTAGATATCCCTCTTCTGCATGGTCACGCTTGGTCATGGTGTGATGGTTTATTCTGGTGCTGTGGCAGACTGCATCATTTGGCTCTGAGCCCTTACCTACACTGTATTCATATAGTGCCAGCAGTGGGTGGGGATGATTGTCTAGGCTCTCTCATTTCTAGTCTGGTCAATTCTCTGTGTAGATATTGACAGAACAGAACTGAATGGTAAAAACTGCAACCTTGGCAATCTTGGCCACATTAGGCCATGAGGGAGGGATTTCTTCTCCCTCAAAGAGCCATAGCAGCCTGTTTGGGAATGTCTACCAGAGCAAGGGGTCTTAGCGGCTGTAGGTAAGCACCGGACTGCATAGATATGGTTTCCAACAGTGACACTTGTGGCAACAAGAAGCCATGGCAGTAATGGCTGAAATAGATCTCAGTGGTTGACCTTTAGATAAAGACTAGCAAGATCATCTTTGAACTGTGTAAACCCTAAAGGGCATGTCTTAAGAGAGGAAGACCAGCACACCTACGTTCTTGTTAATAAGATAGGAAAGGGATCAAATTGTTAATTGTAAGCACGAGAGATAATATGACATGTAGCTGTTGGTAGAGCAGTTTTACTGTCACCCTGGATGTGCATGGGATGGAGAGGAATGAAGAGGGAAGTGTGTGGCTCTCAGTTTGTGATATATGCGTTGGAGATGAGATGGGGTTAGTAAGAAAGTGTTTTCGGGAAGGGATGAGCCCTGAGTTCTGATTTCAGGTCCTAAGTTCAGAGTGAGTACAATCTAGACCAGCAGTTCTCAACCTGTGGGTCACGACCCACAAGACCTGTATTAAAGGGCCACGACATTAGCAAGCTTGAGAACCACTGGTCTAGACCTAGGTGGCGTTTATGGCAGAGCCCAGGCTGCTGCACTGACTTGTACTCTGGGCAGCATGGTGAGATGGAGTGGGATGTGAAGGGGAGGCAGTAGGAATCTGTCATGCAGACGGCTTTAAGAGGTGAACCAAGCCATTCAGATTCACAACCTGAAGCCTTCTGCTGCAGAGCAGTTTTAAGCAAATGCCTTTATGTGTGCTTTTTGTTGTTATTGTTTTTTTAGATGAAACAGAAACATCCCTTAGAGGGCTTTTCAGATTCTTGTTTCTTGTTTCACTTGCCAGAAAATAGAGATACAGAGGAAAAATTTCCTGGGAGGAAATATAATTTGTGGGGTGATCATTGTTTATTTGCGTCATTTAAGATTCGGCAAAGCCAGGACTAATCCAGTTCTTCTCTGTCCTCCAGCACATGTGCGTTCCTCTTGCTGCATCAATTTCCCCTAGATTTCCTCTGGAGGTGGAGGGAGCAGCAGCCTTGCTTTGTTTTCCTGTCTTACGCTTTGCGCTGACATCAATCACACGCTCCACAGAACATTTATTTTACGTCAGTTTTTCTCTGAGCTAAGCATCTTTTTTTTCTTTCTTTCTTTCTTTTTTTTTTTTTTAAGGGCATTTCAAAGCCCTTCTGAGTTTTTCTACTCTGAAATAAACTGAACATTGAACAAGCTGCTCTTTGTTCATCTGTTAAGAATTCTTGGTTCTATGCGAGTGTCAGGGGTCTCTGAGATTCTCAAGCTATCCCGTTAACCTGGCCTGGTCATACAGAACCAGCAATTTCAGTCAAGTTAAAGTGAAAGTGAGATGAGGGATAGTGGAGATAAAGTAGCCAGGACTCCATTGCAGTGGAAAAAGTAGCCTAATTTATTTAAAGTATAGACTTTCCCAGAGAGATTGGGAAAGTTCCCCCCATTACAAGTGAGAAGGGATGACACACAAACATATTATACAGGTGAAAGTACCTTACCTCAGTTCCCCTTATAATTATCTATAAAGCTTTTCATTGGTCCATCTAGGTCCTTAGGAAACCTTATCTACTTCTGATTGGTCACAGATCACCTCAGTTTCCAAACTCATTGTTTACTATAGGACCCTTTGGAGCTTTCTTATCTAGGAGTCCAGACTTTTCTCCCACTTCCCCCGTAACCTCCTTCTGTCCCTAATCAATGCATACTTCCTTAACACATTGACAGCCACACTAGGAAAAAAATTGTTTCATTAGGTCAAGGTTGGTCAAGAGACATGTGAGTTATATATGCTTCATGAAGCCCCAGGCTCGCAACTAGAATAAGTTAAATATCACTCACATGGTAGTTAATATGTTAAATAAACATTTTTCTATGATTCAAACTTCTGACATCAATTCCAGGGCACTTGGGAAGTATCCATAGCCCTGATAATCATTTGTGGAAAAAAAAATTACTATGAAAATAAAATATAGGAGCACCAAGAAACCAAAAGTACTTGTAAGTTTGCACTTCATGATCAACAACAGTAACAACAAATGTAGCTTTGTGCAATTTCCTTAAACACAGCAAGAGACTGTGCAGTGTAGTGTTCATGTCACTCTTACTCTGCTATTTCCAAGCTGAGTGACCTTGGGGAAATTCCTTAGCCTTTCTTATGCCTGGTGGATAATGTGGAGCTACTCACGATGGCTCACATTTGTTGGGTGTGCCAAAAGCTCTTTGTATTTATTAATTAATTAACCATCCCAGCAGCTCTTTCAAGTAGGTATAACTATGTCCATCTCTTTTATTAGCAATGGAAACAAAGGGACAAAGAATATAACCAACTTGTCTGGTGTTACAAGAGCGGGAAACTGGTGCAACCAGAGCTGAAGCCCGGAGGGACTGTGCTGTGACCTCCACACTGTACTGCCTTTAAAAAAAAAAATTTATTATTAAATCATAGCTCTGTACATTAATGCAATCATGGGGCACCATATACTGGTTTGACATATTTTCATCACACTGGTTAACACAGCCTTCCTGGCATTTTCTTAGTTATTGTGTTAAGACATTTATATTCT
>CAUYPK010132124.1:0-12743 GCA_963574355.1 Loris lydekkerianus
GGCGGGTGCCTGTAGTCCCAGCTACTTGGGAGGCTGAGGCAAGAGAATCGCTTAAGCTCAAGAGTTTAAGACTGCATAATATTCCATGGTGTACATATACCACAATTTTAAAGAAAGATGGAGACTTTACCTTTTTCATGTGTACATGGATGGAGCTGGAACATATTCTTCTTAGTAAAGTATCTCAAGGATGGAAGAAAAGGTATCCAATGTTCTAAGCCCTACTATGAAACTAATTTATGGCTTTCGCATGAAAGCTATAGCCCAGTTATTACCTAAGAATATGGGGGGGGGGGGGAGGAAAGGTTTGGCAGAGGGAGGGTGATTGGTGGGATTACACCTGCAGTGCATCTTACAAGGGTACATGTGAAACTTAGTGAATGCAGAATATGATTGTTTTAACACAATAACTAAGAAAATGCCAGGAATGCTATGTTAACCAGCATGATGAAAATGTCGAACTGTTTATAAAACCAGTGCATGGTGCCCCATGATCACATTAATGTACACAGCTATAATCCAATACTAATAAAAAATAAATAAATAAAAATAAAATGTCTAAATGTTTGAAGTAAAGTTTTCTTAACCTGGTTTTTTTTTAACGTTTTCAAAAATGTAAAAATTTCTCTCTTTGTTAATAATCCCTGTTTACTTTAAGGGAACAGGCAAAAAGCATTCTGAGTCAAACATTTGTGGGTTACTCTCCTGCCTTTGAACTTACAAGCCACTCAGCCTCTGGAGCATTTGTTTCCTCCTGTGAAAAACGCAAACGTACCAGCTACTCATGGTTGACTTGGGTACGTGGGGGTGTAGCCCACTGTACACTAAACTGTCAGCTGAGCGTGAGCAAACATAACGTAGCATGTTGTAACCGAGTTTTATAGGCATGTCTTTAAACTTCTGACCATTCACCAGAATAGAACTCCTGCTTTATAAGAGGCATGTGGGTCTTTTTGCTTCTTATAATAGAGAAAAGAAGAATATCTATACAAAATAATAGTAACAAAGGGCAAAAAAGTGTTAAGTCTGTGTGTGGTAGAAGGTCAAACAAGTGATTTGTCATAAGGAAACCAGTTTTCTTCCTGCCTCTGTACATTTGCACATGCCATTTCCTCAGCTTCCTCCTTGCTCTCTTCCTCCTAGACTGGAGCTTCTCCAACACTCATGTGTGTCTGAGTCACCCAGAAGTCTTGTTAAAATATGTCTTCTGAGTCTGCAGGTCTGGGTGGTGCCCAAGAGTCGAGTCTATGGTTCCAGCAGGCTCCCAGCAGATGCTGACATTGCTATTCTGTGGAGCGCACTTTGAATAACAAGGACCTGGATGCTCATTTTCAGTCTTCAAAACACAGCCCCTGGGTTTTCCCCTCCAGAAAGCCTCTCCTAACCTTGTTGGTGTCTTACTCTTTGGTAAAATGCTGAGCAATTAAATCTGGAAGCCAAGTCCCTTAATATAAGGGTTTGCAATATAAAATACAGAATTCCTAATTAAATTTAAATTTTAGATAAATAACCCCCCCAAAAAAAAAAAATTTAGAGTATTTCTTTTTTGTGTGAGACAGAGTCTCACTCTGGCACCTTGGATAGAGTGCCATGGAGTCATAGCTCACAGCAACCTCAAACTCTTCGACTCATGCGATCCTCTTGCTTCAGCCTCCCAAGTAGCTGGGACTACAGGTGCCTACGCAACACCCAGCTAGTTTTTTTTGTTGTTGTTGTTCCTGTTTTTATAGAGATAGTGGGGGTCTCACTCTTCCTCAGGCTGGTCTTGAACTCCTGAGCTCTAGCAATTCGCCCGCTTTGGCCTCCCAGAGTGATAGGATTATAGAGCAAGCCATCACACCCAGGAAAAATTTAGAATATTTCATTGTACATACTTGGGCTAAAAATTATTTATTGTTTATCTGAAATTCAAATTCACCTTTGTGTTCTATAGTTTTATTTGCTAAATCTGGCGACCCTGCCTCCCACCCATCCATCCTTCCTTATTCCTCACAATCAGGTTGCTGCCAATCAGTCTGTTTTAAACAGAAATTCCAGAGCAGGCCCTGCCTCACCCTCCCTCTGCCTCTGCCACTTTGGTGACTTATGGCAGCTGCTAATTGTTCACTAAGTTCACAGAGATGAGCTCATTGTTGATTACAGGTCTGTTCTCTTCGTGGACTGTGAGCTCCTCAAGAGTAAGGACATCTTCACCTGTGTCTCCCAGTTTATAGCAGAATATAAGATGAGCAGTAAATATTTGCCAAATTTAATTGAGGTGAATTAGCGCAGTTCCTAATTCACTTGCTTTGGTTGATGGTACAAAATGATTTTGGCAGAGGCTAAAGGACCTTGAGGCTTTGGAACCAGAGTGAGAGCTGGGTTCAAAAAGAAAGACAGTACAATTTTTAAATTGCACATGAACTTTATGGCCACCTTATATTAATCTTTATAGCAATGATGTCTTCTTAAAAACACCTCAATTAATCCAATCAAGGACCATCTTTCTACATATTAACATCAAGCTATCTCTTAATTTCTACTAGAACAGGTACATACTTAACCATGCTCAAAATAAATTGTCCTCACCTTTCCACTTGACTTTTCTGATAAAGGTTCATCCTCTCCTACTTTTCTCTTTACTTGCCTCAAGACTAAATCACACTTGGATTAACACCCTGTGACACTTTTTATCCCTTACTGATCTGCAGTGGTGAGCAGATGGGTCTTACAGCATAGAACCACATTTAAGGACATAGGGGACTTTAAAATGCCTTCAGATTAATGCTGACTAAATTGCTTTTTACCAATCCCTTCCCAAGTGCATGGGTTTTTTGCTTTTTTTATGAGACAGAGTTTCACTGTCACCCTCGGTAGAGTGCTGTGGCATCATGGCTCACAGCAACCTCAAACTCTTGGGTTTAAGCAATTCTCTTGCCTCAGCCTCCCAAGTAGCTGGGACTACAGGTGCCCATCACAACACCCAGCTATTTTTTTTTTTTTTTATTGTAGTTGTCATTGTTTAGCAGGCCCAGGCCAGGCTTGAACCCACCAGCCCCGGTTTATGTGGCTGGCACTATAACCACTGAGCTACGGACACCAAGCCTTGTTTGCTTATTTTTTTAATTTTTTAATTTCAATTATTGTGGATACCTGTACTTGTACATATTTGTACATATTTATGGGTCACATGTGATGTTTTGATAATATAGGCATACAGTATATACTGATCAAATCAGGGCAATGGGGTATCCATCACGTCCAGCATGTATCATTTCTTTAATAAATGGAGTGTTAGGAACACTCCATTCCATTCTTTTAGTTATTTTATGATATAGCCTGCCTGCATTATTAATCTATCCCCTTCCTCCAGGGTGTCCAACTTTTTGCCTTCTCTGAGCCACATTGGAAGAAGAAGAGTTGTCTTGGGCCATGCATTAAATATATGAACACTAACAAAAGCTGATGAGCCAAGAATTGGACATGCCTGAAAAGTCATCCCTGTCAGCGTGCAGACGTGTCCTAGGCTTGCTTCTAGACCTTCCACTTCTACTTCACCCCGTCCCTACCATCAACTGTGATCCACATGCTAATAACTCTAGGATGTCTATCTCCCTCTCAGCCTATCGTATGAGGTCTGGACATCATACAGGTACCTCAAACTTAGCATGTCTAAACTGAACTTCTGAATTTCCCCCAAACCTAATCTCTATACCCCAGATCCCCGTCGCAGGAAATGACAAATCTCCATCAGCCTTGTTCTCATATTGGACACCTGGGGTCATTCTTAATTCTTATTCCTCATGTAAAACCACCACCAAATCCTTTTTATGTCTATATTCAAAACACACCTTAGATCTACCCACTTTTCTCCCTCACTCTAGTTCGAGTTACCATGGCTTGCCAAGTGTATTCCATTGGTTTCTGCATCCCTACTTCTACCCTTGCTCCCCTTCTGTTGTTCTGCACACTGTAGACAGAGTCATCATAAAAAGTATAAATTCAGACTATACATATGTCTGACGCAGGCTTATCCCTTTTTGAGAAAACAATTGTGATATTGAGCAAAATCTTATTGTAAGTACTTCAGTAGTATCCTATGTAATGAGAATGTTATAAGTACTCTTAAGAGTTTCCAATTTCAAGTTGAAATGCTTCTTTTCTAAATAAATACCACTTTATTTGATAAACCTTTTAAAGAAAGTGTGAATCGTGTATATCACATTTTTCATTAAGACCCTTTAGTGGCTTCCTGACAGAGCCAGCCTGAAATCCAAGGTCTTCATGCGTGTTTGGAAGCTCCTCTGCTAAATGCTCAGGGACCACTGAGTGTGTCCTAAGAGATGTCACCATTTCCCATCTGTGCAGTCAACATTCAGTGGCTATGTCTCCTTTGGCTCCAAGGGCCCTGTCCTTTAGAGCTGGAGCCTGAGACAAGATTTGAATGGCCTGGATGTGTAGGAAGGGGGCATTCATGGAAGGATAGCCCCCACTGATCTCTACGACTATCCCCAGCTTTTAGCCAAATGGAACCGTGATGAGGTTGTTGCTATGTGACAACTCTGACGTTCCCCTTCATGGAAACTGGCATCGGGGACTTTCCGACTCCAAACCCACACTAAGTCATGGAAGGCCTGTCACGAGCAGCAATTTCATTTTAATTCATTATTCAACATTTACACAAGCTTAGGCTTCATTTGGTATATGTAATAGCTAGCAAGCCAAGTTTCTTTTATGAAAACCGAGAATCCAAACAGAGTGTAATTACTCTGAGGAGGGAAAAACCACCCTCGGTCAGATAGCGCCACTCTAAATATTGACACTGTATACTTTCCGCTTCGGGTTAACCGTCTGGAGTCCACTGCCCTCCGAGTGCCATGCTGTCTCTGGAACAAAAACAGCATACAGAAGAGGAAGGTTTTAGACATAGGGAAACAGTGGGGGAGGGTCAGAAGTCTGCCCAGCAGCCCAGAAAGCAAGAATGAAGTAGTCCATGTGGCAAGAGGGAAAAATGCATGTAGACTACAGTTACAGATTCTAATAGTCATAGCCACTATGTACTGGTACCTTGTCATTGTCAGCCCCTGTGCTAAGTGCTTTACATGTGTTAGCTCATTTATGGCTGACAATAAAGCATTTGGGGAAGTTGTGTAATATGCATGTCACCCATCTTCCCAGAGGTCTACAAGGGCAGCTGTTAGTGGAGTCTTCAAGGCGCAGGAAATCAACTTCCAATATCCCCTGGCTCTGAACATCTCTGTCATCTCACCTCCCAACGCGAATCTCTGTTGACATCCCCCTTGCTTCTCCTTTTTCCTTTATAGCTGTCTACACTGGGCATCTTTTCATGTTAGGAACTTTCATGTGAGGACCCTGGGCCCCTGGTACAGAACACCACCTCCGAGACGTGAACGCTTTTCAGCGCCTAGAGAGACAACAACTTTGAGTGACAATGGTCACAGATGCCAAGGGGCCATCATAGTGGAAAGAGAATCTCAAAACATGTATTCCAGTAAAAATCTTGGAGATCATATGCCCCCATCCCTTAATGATACCAGAGTAGAAAAACGCTCAGAGAAGTAAAAATGCATCCTCGAGTCCACACAGCCAAATAGCCTTAAACCTAATCTGTGTCCTGTTCTCTCTACCAGTCTGCTATTTCCTCTCATAAGGCCAGTGGTAACTGGAGATCTGAACTAGTTTAAGTCTTGAAACCCGGTTCCTATTTATTAGAGCCTCACGCTGAGCAAGAACCTAAAACTATTAAGTACCCAGTAGAACCTTCTGCCAACAGACTCAGAGTTTGCTGTTCCAGAACAGTGTCCTCTTCCCCTTCATTGCTGGATTTTAGGGACAGCAGCAGCAACACTTCACCAGGTGATAGAGCAGATTACCCCACTGCCAGGCACTTGGGGCTACAGAAATGTAAGATGTTGATAAAGGAAAGAAGAGTCTTTTCTCTCCTAGTAGCATAAACTTGCATTAGAAGTCACACATAGTTATTATCTAAAATAAGAGGATGAGGATAATGAAATGAAATGTATAAAGGCATCTAAAATCTCCCCACCCAGAGATAATTGCTGTCAATATTTTGTCTCCCTATGTATTTTTCTAGGGATATATATATATATACACACGCATATGTATCTTTCTCTGGACTTAAGTATATTTATCTCACAAAAACCAAATAGTATTAGATTTTCTGTTCAATAATTTTTCAATTATAAAGTAATAACTTTATCCTCATGTCACAAATAATGTACTTTGATGCCCTGTTTTGATGGACACAGAGCATGTTATTATCATGTATTTGATTAATGTAGCAAACTTTTATTGAGTGCCTGCTCTTCCCTGAGTACTCTGCTAGCTACCAAGTGTACAGAGGTTAGTAAGGCCATCAGCGTCCCAGTGCTGTAACCTTGCAGAGTTACCTCACTACCAATACCCCCAGTTAGCTTCCTAGCATTGGTCAAGGTTCTCAAGGTTGAACACTGAGGCCTGTGGAGCAGGAGTGATAACTGGCACCCATGATGCTGTGATAGTAGTCCAAGGATACAGTTACCAAAGGCAAGGAGATCTTTAGAATTGGTTTCCAGAAAGTATAAGACTTTCTTATATCTCCCCTCCTCTCACCTTCGGACCCTGTTCTTACCATGGTCTGATACATAGTCCGTATACAACAAATTCTTATAGATTGAATAAATCTTAATTGTTATCTAATAACAATGCTCATTTTAAAACAATTGACTCACCAGAAATTTAATGTTGGCAAGCAGACAACATCGCACTGAGGTTACCTTGCTATTCAATACTAAACTCTGTTAGTCCATTCTGTGTTGTGTATTATACTGTTCTAAACTATGCTACACTACCGTTATTACCATGGGAATAGCTTATATAATTGCTACCCTTTTGTCCCAGCAATGAGCCCATCCCCAAAATGCCTTTCATTCCCTACACTTGGTTGATAAGATAACATTAAATATGGAGAAAGTGAAGCTTGGAGCTATTAGGTAACCTGCTGAACGTCCAACCTTGTAGTTGTTGGGGCTTGAGCCAGAATCCAGGACACTGCTTTGCTTACCACTTCAGTTACAGACCCTCAGGAAGAAAGCAATTAAATATAAAACCAAAGCAATGATATCATAGTGTAGACTTTCCTCACTCCGTGGAGAGGCAGAAAGAGTAAGAAAGTTTTAGAATCTTAAGGGAGTGGGCTCAGATCCCATCTCCCTAACTTACAAGCTCTGTCCCATCCACATAGGTCTCAACTTCTGAGACTCAGTTTCCTCATCTTTAAGTAGAGATCTGCAAAGTTGCAGAGGGGACTAACAATAATATATATCAAAGTGTCTCACATAGGGCCTGCACGTACTCATACTCAACATGAAGATGCTGGTGATGAGAGCAGCCGCCATTACTATTGTTATTATTATTACCCCCCGATGAGAGAGAAGATGTTTTCTCCACCAGTCCGTTATTAGAATATTCAGAAACTGAAGAAGTTTGGTACTGCTCATCTGCCATGGGGCTCTGTTTACATCTTGAATTACTCAAATGAAATTTAAAAACAGCTTCACTGCATCTTAAAGTGCTCATTACTTTAATTCAAACAGCACAGAGTTCCCCTCAGAATAAATGACTCTGTCCATCTGTTTATTTCTTTCTGCTAAACTGATTTCATGCTTTTCTTGGGCTGGAAAGAAACACTTCACAGACAGCTGATGTAAACTAAGTGGGGAAGTCTACAGCCCACATTAGTGGGCTCTCAAGGCCCTGCTGTCCTGAGGGACAGACAGCAGCAAGTGCTGCCCAGTCGGTGTGGACCAAGATGCCCAAGTCCATGGTCACCACAGCTCTGAGAGCCCCTGTAGGGAGGGATCTGTTTGGATATGCTAGTTTTTTCTATTTTTACATCAATTTCAGTTTTGGTTCCAATAAGATGTGTTCAAAATTTGTACAATTATATATAATCTTATTTTTTTAATCATTTAGATCATTACTATCGTAGAACACAATTTAAATCAAAATCTTGATTGTAATGTATGATTAATGATTTTGCATGAATAAAGCCCAGAAAAATTTATTTTATGGAACTGATTAATAATTGATAGAATATATGTGTGTGTGTGTGTGTGTGTGTGTGTGTGTCAGTATTTTGTTACTCTTCTAAGTCCTGAAAGCCCATCCACAGATCACCCAGACATGTACAATAATTAAATTTGGTCATCTTTAATCATTTTCCTGCCTTTAGTCATAAAAAACCATCAGATTTGTAAATAATTTTAAGTTATGTTATTGTTTGTCAAAACATACTTAGTTTGACTGTTGGTGAAACAATTGATCTCTTTAAATATTTAGACTTATTGTATGTGGCCCTCCATTTATATTCTTGCTCCACGCCCAGCAAATATTAGGGGCAGGCCTATTTCTGATTGTTGGATGACCAGTGATGATGTGAGTCCGTGTGTCTGATAGGGCGAGTGGAAGGCAAACCGGGAAGACTGGGAGGCTCTGACATGGCAGTTGGTTCTTTGATGATTTTACATAGAATCAACCTTTCTATTTGTGACTGTAAATCTCAGATTAAATGTACAGGATTTTCAGATCGCTAAATTCTTATACACACACACACACACACACACACACACACAGAGTGGTCCAGTGTTTTTATGGACTTATAATAAATGTGCATACTTTGGGTGGACACGTGACAATTTGATGCATTCATACAGTGTGCAAAGAACAAATCAGGATAATGCTTGTTGTCATATTTCAGCAACCTTGAGTCCAGTATCATCTTGACAAATTCCTAAACAGTTTTATAATAGGCAGATTTTCCTGTTTATATTAGAAACATAATTACCTAAAACAGTACTGTTTTTACAGGACCCTTACATTTCTTTTTCTAATGGCTTCTCAGTCCATATCATTTGTATGACCAAAAATAGGAGCATATTTTTAATTCTAACCTAGTTAGAATTTGTTCTATTTTTTCTGCTTAACATGGTAGTGAAAGTAATTTTTTTCCATGCTGCTGCACAGTCATCACAAATAACAACAGATATTTTATCTCTTCTATTTGATCCTATTTGATCATTTTCCTATGGCAAGTTTTAGTTATCCCCAGTTCTTTGCTATTGAGAAATATTACAACGTATTGTTTTCCCTCCCCCTGCCTGGCCCTATTTTGGGGGCATAGAAGAACTAACAGTAATATAGCGTTCCACAATCCATTATCCAGAATCCTTGGGTCAGTTACATTTTGGAATTTCAAATTGTTTAGATCTGAGGAAGGTCAAATGGTAAGTACGCTATGTACTATGCAAAACTCTCAGCGATGTCTGAAGCAAGACCTCATAATCAATCCCATTGATATTTCTGTAATAAAATGTATAAATATTCACTCTAAGTAGTAGAAATAGAGACTATAAACAGCCTCTCCTCAGTGTAGGTCAGATTTTACTACCAAATGAGGACAGATTAATTTGAGTATTGTCACCAAATGAATTACGGAAAAACTTTTCAGAGTGTTTTGGATATGGAATTGTAAATACAAAATTGAGGAATGATAGAAATTACAATTAACACTAGCTATCATGAATTTAGAATTTATTATTAAGGTCTTGGTATGACATGAGGTTCTTTTCAAATGTTGTCTTATTCATTCCTTGCATAGCTAAACAAGATAAGTATCATTTAGACCAATTTTCCAGATAAGGAAACCAAGACTCATAGAATTTCAATAACTCCATCAATGTCCTACAGGTAAAAAGGTGCAAAGCCTAGATTCAAATGAGTGTTCATCTGACTCCAAAAATCACATGCTAAACCATAAAACTATACTCACCACAGCACTATATTAACACTTTGTTATTATTATTAATGATAATGGGTTTTTTCCTAATTTGATATATGGACTACATTGTACTAAATCTTATTTTGTACACTTTTGATAATTAGTAAGGGTTTTTCATATTTTTATGCTGTTTTATAATTGTATCATGAATGATCTATATGCAGCCTTAATGCTTTTTCTTTAAAATTTGCATAATAGTTCATATAATATGTATTATTCCTATGTTAGGTGCACTGCACTCTATTAGATATTCCATAAAATAATTCAGTTGTCCTATCTTAGAACTTTGTATATTATAAAGTAAAATTTTCCTTCTCTATGAAAATATCATTAAGTAAAGATTTTATTTGAGCATGCGGAAGTAAAAGATAAACAAATAATAAAAGGAATATCACTCTCCTAAGTGGATTTAACACTTATTTAAATATAACTAAAATTTTAAGAGAAAGAATTCAAAGTGGATTTTTCTAAATTATGGATACCATAATTTCTATTCTTTATAAAAACTATTGATTTTTACTTGTTAATTTTATATCTTGTTTGCTGCATTCTTCTGTCTGACTTTGTTTTACTATTTATCATTGATTCTTGGCGACTTGGAGGTATATACTATCATGTTACCTGATAACCTTCTTTTTCAATTATCATGCCTCTCTTTTCTCTAGTCAAAATGCATTAGCTAATATCTCCAGAACAATATCAAATAGTAGTGAAAGTAGAGAGCACCTTTCTTACCTCATTCTTAATGTTGGTAGGATTTCCTCTAGCTTTCTGCATTAAGTAAGATGCTGGCTTTAGAATTGAGGTATATGTATGTGTGCATATAAATGAACATTTTATGCAAATATATCTCTATATATTAAAGAATTATCTACTCATTATTATTTCTCAATTTTTTTTCTTAGAAATAGATATTGAATTTTGTCCAGTATTTTGCAGAATCTATGAAGATAATTGTATGGTTTTTCTCCATAGAGCTATTAAGATGGTGAATTAGATTAGTAGATATTGATGCTGAACCATCCTTGAATTCCTGGCCTAAGCCACCATTACTTATGATATATTATTTTCTTAATGCAAGGTAGGAATCTGTGTGCAAATATTTTATTTATTTTTTACAGGTAGAGTTTCACTTTGTTGCCCTGAGTAGAGTGCTGTGTCATCACAGCTCACAGCCACCTCCAGCTCTTAGGCTTAGGTGATTCTCTTGCCGCAGCCTAGTGAGTAGCTAGGACTATAGGTGCCCGCCACAACACCCAGCTATTTTTTGTTACAGTTTGGCTGGGGTGTATGGGGCTGGCGCCCTACTCACTGAGCCACAGGGACTGCCCATGCAAATATTTTATTTAAGATTTTTAAATCAATATTTACAAATGATACTGTCTATAAATTTCATAGTGTTATATTTAGCACCTTTAGCCATTAGTGTTATACTTGCCTCATAAAAACCATATGAAAGTGTCCTTTATTTTCTATAATTTGAAAATAATCTATGGAGCTTTGAGACTATCTAGCTTCAAAAGGTTTGGTAGAATTTTCTTTAAAAATATCTGCACCTCATGTTATGTGGAGTAGCACCTTGATAACTTTTTCTTTCTTTCTTCTATGAAATTGGTCTTCTTATTCTTTGTATGACCACTAGGATCAGTTTGCCTAGGATAGTACATATTTCCTCTAGTTTTTCACATTTACTTGCATAGAGTTGGGGAAAATAGTTGTCATGATTTTTTAAGTATTTCCTTTATATCATAGTTAAATCAACTTGTCATTTCTTATTTTATATATTTGCATTTTCTACCTTTTTCCTTGATTGGATAAACTAGTGGTTTTTCTATTTTGTTGATTTTTTCAAAGAACTAGGATTTTTATCTATTAACATGACCTACTGATTTTCTGTTCTCTATATCATTAATTATTGCTTTTATCATTTGTCTTCTTTCTTGTGTTTTCTTTTGGTTTATTTTGATGTTTTTTTTCTGGTTTTTAGAGTTGAAAATTTAATGCACTCATTTTTATTCTTTCACTTTTTTATTTATAGTTAGGGATTCACTGAAGGTAAAAAGAATTAGGTTACATTGATTGCGGTTGTTAGGTAAAGTCCAACTTGTAATTGTGTCCCACCCCCAAGAGGTGTGTCATACACTGTGACCTCCCTTCTCTTCTATCCCACATTACCCTACAAGACCCTTGGATTACATCATGTACTGCCTTCATATTAGAATTGAGTACATTAAATTCTTGCTTCTCCATTCTTTTCTTTTTATATATATAATTATTTGTTAATTTATTTGTTCAACAAATATTGGGCATCTGCTGTGTTTTAGGCAATTTGCTGCCGATTGAAAGACAGATTTGAACACAGTCACACACAGTCCCTGCTCACGGGACACTTTAACACAGTTCTGAGACTTAACTAAATGGTCGCACACAGGTACATAACTTTTTTATTTTCTTTTTAATTAATTTTTTTTTTTATTGTTGGGGATTCATTGAGGGTACAATAATCCAGGTTACGCTGATTGCATTTGTTTGGTAAGGTCTCTCTTGCAATCCCATCTTGCCCCCAAAAGGTGTGGCACACACCAAGGCCCAACCCCCATCCTTCCTTCCCTCTCCCTGCTCTTTCTTTCCCCACCACTCCCTCCTTCTTTCTCTCTCTGCTCTCCCCTTCCCCCACCGTGACATTAATTGTCATTAATTGTCCTCATATCAAAATTGAGTACATAGGATTCATGCTTCTCCATTCTTGTGATACTTTACTAAGAATAATGTCTTCCACTTCCATCCAGGTTAATACAAAGGATGTAAAGTCTCCATTTTTTTTAATGGCTGAATAGTATTCCATGATGTACATATACCACAGCTTGTTAATCCATTCCTGGGTTGGTGGGCATTTAGGCTGTTT
>CAUYPK010132125.1:0-74140 GCA_963574355.1 Loris lydekkerianus
AACTTAAGAACTCTATTCCATTCACAGTAGTGCCAAAGAAGATGAAATATTTGGAAGTTTATCTAACAAAGGATGTAAAAGATCGCCATAAAGAGAACTATGAAACTCTAAGAAAAGAAATAGCTGAAAATGTTAACAAATGGAAAAATATACCATGCTCATGGCTGGGAAGAATCAACATAGTTAAAATGTCCATACTTCCCAAAGCAATATACACTTTTAATGCAATCCCTATTAAAGCTCCACTGTCATACTTTAAAGATCTTCAAAAAATAATACTTCATTTTATATGGAATCAAAAGAACCTCAAATAGCCAAGACATTACTCAGCAATAAAAACAAAGCAGGAGGAATCATGCTACCAGACCTCAGACTATACTATAAATCGATAGTGATCAAAACAGCATGTTTTTGTACTGGCACAAAAACAGAGAAGTAGATATCTGGAACAGAATAGAGAACCAAGAGATGAATCAAGCTACTTACCATTATTTGATCTTTGACAAACCAATTAAAAACATTCAGTGGGGAAAAGATTCCCTATTTAACAAATGGTGCTGGGTGAATTGGCTGGCAACCTGTAGAAGACTGAGCTAGACCCACACCTTTCACCATTAACTAAGATAGACTATCACTGGATTAAAGATATAAACTAAAGACATGAAACTATAAAAATACTAGAAGACAGTGCAGGGAAAACCCTTGAAGAAATCGGTCTGGGTGAGTATTTTATGAGGAGGACCCCCCCCCCCCCCGGGCAATTGAAGCAGCTTCAAAAATACACTACTGGAACCTGACAAACTAAAAAGCTTCTACACAGCCAAGAACACAGTAAGTAAAGCAAGCAAACAGCCCTCATAATGGGAGAAGATATTTGCAGGTTATGTCTCCAACAAAGGCTTAATAACCAGAATCCTCAGAGAACTCAAACGTATAAGCAAGAAAAGAACAAGTGATCCCATCGCAGGCTGGGCAAGGGACTTGAAGAGAAACTTCTCTGAAGAAGACAGGCGCACAGCCTACAGACATATGAAAAAGTGCTCATCATCTTTAATCATCAGAGAAATGCAAATCAAAACTACTTTTAGATATCATCTAACTGCAGTAAGATTAGCCCATATCACAAAATCCCAAGATCAGAGATGTTGGCGTGGATGTGGAGAAAAGGGAACACTTCTACACTGCTGGTGGGAATGCAAATTAATACATTTCTTTTGGAAAGATGTTTGGAGAACACTTAGAGATCTAAAAATAGATCTGACATTCAATCCTATAATTCCTCTACTAGGTATATACCCAGAAGACCAAAAATCACATCATAACAAAGATATTTGTAACCAGAATGTTTATTGCAGCCCAATTCATAATTGCTAACTCATGGAAAAAGCCCAAGTGCCCATCGATCCACAAATGGATTAATAAATTGTGGTATATGTATACCTTGGAATATTATGCAGCCTTAAAGAAAGATGGAGACTTTACCTCTTTCATGTTTACATGGATGGAGCTGGAACATATTCTTCTTAGTAAAGTATCTCAAGAATGAAAGGGAAAGTATCCAATGTACTCAGCCCTACTATGAAACTAATTTATGGCTTTCACATGAAAGCTATAACCCAGTTATAACCTAAGAATAAGGGGAAGGGGGAGAGGGAGGAGAAAGGGGGGCCATGATGGGTGGAGGGAAGGTGATTGGTGGGATTACACCTGTGGTGCATATTACAAGGGTACATGTGAAACTTAGTAAATGTAGAATATAAATGTCTTAACACAATAAGAAAATGCCAGGAAGGCTATGTTAACCAGTGTGATGAAAATGTGTCAAACGGTCTATAACACCAGTGTATGGTGTCCCGTGATCGCATTAATGCACACAACATGATTTAATTAAAAAAAAAAAAAAAGAAAAAAGAAATCCCTAAAGATACCCAAAACATTATAACAAAGAAACTATCTAAAACAATGAATGTGTTTATGAAATAAAAAAAAAAAAAAATGACCTGCACAAGTAGAAGGATATACTGTGTTCCAGACCAAAAAAAAAAAAAAAAAGACATAGGATGATTAATGCCAAGACTCAATTACAGTATTACAGTGAAATTTCCAGATTTTAAAAAAAGAAAACTCTATTCTTAATAGTTTTGAAATGTATCATTGCACTGTGCACATTATGTAAGTTCCCATCAAACACCCTCTCTCCTCCCAGCCTTCCCCCTCGCCCCCTCTCTTTCCTCCTTCTTTCTGGACTATAGTTAGGTTTTACCACTTGTGTGAATGTGTGGGTGATTACATATTGGTCTCATAGTAGTCTTGAGTACATTGTATACTTTTTCTTCCATTCTTGAGATATTTTACTAAGAAGAATATGCATGATTTAATAAAAAAGAATAAAAAGGAAAACATTTCTGGACAAACAAATCAATCTGGCCTCAGATTTATCTACTATGAAACACCAGAAGGCAATGAAGCAGCATCTATAATATGCTCCTGGAAAAGTGAGAACTGTCCTTCCAGTATAAAGACTACAATTATGTATATTTTTAATTCCTAGAAACTAGGGAATGTTGGTATCATGAGTCCTTCTTTAAAAATTTACCAAAGTATAAATACTCAAATATAACTGCTTCTTTTGGTTTTCACTCCTTTTCTACAAATCCCCAGGATACATAAAAATGGTAATATCAAAAAAAAAAAAAAATTTACCAAAGTGAATGCATTAGCACCCTCACAAACCACCTTATGCAATTGGAAAAAGAAGAACAATCTAACCCTAAACCAAATAGAAGAAAAGAAATATCCAAAATTAAATCAGAGATTAATTAAATTGAAAAAGAAATCATTCAAAAAATTAATGAGGCTCAGCGCCTGTAGCTCAAGCAGCTAAAGCACCAGCCACACTCACCAGAGCTGGCAGGTTCGAATCCAGCCCAGGCCTGCCAAACAACAATGACAACTACAACCAAAAAATAGCTGGCATTGTGGCAAGCACCTGTAGTCCCAGCTACTTGGGAGGCTGAGGCAAGAGAATCGCTTAAGCCCAGGAGTTGGAGGTTGCTGTGAGCTGTGATGCCACAGCACTCTACCTAGGGTGACAGCTTGAGGCTGTCTCAAAAAAAAAAAAAAATTAACAAAACAAAAAGTTGTTTTTTTGAAAAAGTAAATAAAATAGATGAACCTTTGGCCAGACTTACTAGAAACAGAAAAGTAAAATCTCTAGTAACCTCAATCAGGAAGGATAAAGGAGAAATAACAACAGATGCCACAGAGATACAAGAGATTATCTCTGAATACTACAAGAAACTCTACGCCCAGAAATTTGACAATGTAGAGCAATGGTTCTCAACCTGTGTGTCGCACCCCTTTATAACAATGAAAATGCATTGCAGCTTTAGGAAGGTTGAGAACCACTGATGTAGAGGAAATGGATAAATACTTGGAATCACACCTCCTCCCTAGACTTAATCAAGATGAAATAGACCTTCTGAAAGACCAAGTTCAAGCACTGAGATCAAAGAAACAATAAAAAATCTTCCAACAAAAAAAATGCTCTGGTCCAGATGGCTTCACATCAGAATTCTATCAAACCTTCAAAGAAGAGCTTATTCCTATTCTGCAGAAATTATTTCAAACAATTGAGGAGGAAGAAATCTTCCCCCAACACGTTCTATGAAATAAACA
Source organism: Loris lydekkerianus (assembly GCA_963574355.1). Classification (NCBI taxonomy): domain Eukaryota; kingdom Metazoa; phylum Chordata; class Mammalia; order Primates; family Lorisidae; genus Loris; species Loris lydekkerianus. The sequence goes on from CAUYPK010132125.1 coordinate 3,679, forward strand.
TCACCCTGATACCAAAACCAGGAAAAGACCCAACTAAAAAGGAGAGCTACAGACCAATTTCACTAATGAATACAGATGGAAAAATTCTCAATAAAATCCTAGTGACTAGATTACAGCTTATCATTAAAAAAGCATACATCCCAATCAAGTAGGATTCATCCCAGGGATGCAAGGCTGGGTTTAACATACGCAAATCCATAAACATAATTCACCATATCAACAGGAGCAAAAACAAAGACCATATGATCCTGTCAATAGATGCAGAAAACCATTCAATAAAATTCAGTATCCTTTCCTAATTAGAACACTGAAGAATATAGGCACGGGCAGCACATTCCTCAAACTAATCAAAGCCATCTATGACAAACCCACAGCTGATATTATATTAAACAGAGCAAAACTGAAAGCTTTTCCACACAGGACTGGAACAGGACAAGGGTGTCCTCTATCGCCACTACTATTCAACATAGTGCTGGAAGTTCTCCAGGGGTCCTCAAACTCCGCATGAGCCAGTGTGATTGGATTTGTTCCTATTTTGTTTTTTTACTTCAAAATAAGATATGTGCAGTGTCCATAGGAATTTGTTCATAGTTTTTTTTTAATTATAGTCTGGCTCTCCAACGGTCTGAGGGAAAGTAAACTGGCCCCCTGTTTAAAAAGTTTGAGGACCTCTGTATCTAGACAATACAATCAGGCAAGAGAAGAAAATTAAAGGCATTCAAATGGGGGCAGAGGAAGTGAAACTCTCCCTCTTTGCCAATGAAATGATCTTATACTTAGAGAACCCCAAGAACTCAACCTCAAGACTCCTGGAAGTGATCAAAAAATACAGTAACATCTCAGGATATAAAATCAATGTCCACAAATAAGTAGCCTTTGTATGTGCCAATAACAGTGAAGATGAGAAGAAATCAAAGACACAATACCCTTCTCAGTAGCTCCAAAGAAAATGAAATACCTAGGAATACAACTCACAAAAGAGGTGAAGGACCTTTATAAAGAAAACTATGAACCCCTAAGAAAAGAAATAGCAAAAGATATTAGCAAATGGAAGAACATACCATGCTCATGGCTGGGAAGAATCAGCATTGTTAAAATGTCTATACTTCCCAAAGCAATCTACAGATTCAACGCTATTCCTATTAAAATTCCAACATCGTATTTTCAAGACTTAGAAAAAAATAATTCTTTGTTTTGCATGGAACCAGAAAAAAATCCATATAGCCAAGGCAATTCTTAGTAATAAAAACAAAGCTGGGGGCATCAGCCTACCAGACTTTAGGCTGTACTACAAGGCTATAGTGACCAAAACAGCATGGTATTGACACAAAAATAGAGACATAGACATCTGAAACCAAATAGAAAACCAGGAGATGAAACAAACATCTTACAGCCACCTAATCTTTGATAAATCAAACAAGAACATACACAGGGGAAAGAATCCCTATTCAATAAATGGTACTGGGAGAACTGGATATCCACATGTAAAAGACTGAAACTGGACCACACCTTTCTCCACTCACAAAAATTAATTCAAGATGGATAAAAGACCTTAATCTAAGACAAGAAACAATTAAAATCCTCAAAGAAAGTGTAGGGAAAACCCTGGAAGCTACCGGCCGGGGGAAGGACTTTATGAGGAAGACTTTGATGGCCATCACAACAACAAAAATAAACAAACGGAACTTAATGAAACTGAAAAGCTTCTATACAGCTAAGACAACAACAACCAAAGCAAACAGAAAACCTACATATTGGGAAAGGATATTTGCATATTTTGATTCAGACAAAAGCTTGATAACTAGGATCTACAGAGAACTCAAATTAATAAACATAAAAAGAGCCAACAATCCCTTAGATCACTGGGTAAGAGAGATGAGTAAATCCTTCTCTAAAGAAGACAGTTTGTTAGAATGGCTAACAAACATATGAAAAAATGCTCATCATCCCTAATTATTAGAAAAATGCAAATCAAAACCACCCTGAGATATCATCTAACCCCAATGAGAATGGCCCTCATCACAAAGTCTCAAAACTGCAGAAGCTGGCATGGAGGCGGAGAGAAGAAAATACTTTCACACTGCTTGTTGGACTCAAACTAATACAACCTTCTTGGAAGGAAGTATGAAGAACCCTCAAAGGACTCAAGCTTGACTCCCACTTGTTCCTGCAATCCCATTGCTGGGCATTTACCCAGAAGGAAAAAAATTCTTTTACCACAGGATTTTTGCACTAGATTGTTTATTGCAGCTCAATTTACAATCACCAAAATGTGGGAACAGCCTAAATGCCCACCAACCCAGGAATGGATCAACAAGCTGTGGTGTATGTACACCATGGAATACTACTAAGCCACTAAAAAAGATGGAGACTTTACATCTTTTGCATTAACCTGATTGGATGTGCAACACAATATTCTTAGTAAAGCATCACAAGAATGGAGAAGCAAGAATCCTAGGTACTCAATTCTGATATGACGACAATTAAGGTCCTAGTACATGGTGGGGGGTGAGTAGAGCTGAGAAAGGGAAGGAGGGAGGGGGTGGGGGGTCAAGGGGGTGTGGTACGCCTTTCGGGGGTGGGACACAATTATAAGAGGGTGCTTATCTAACAAAAGCAATAAATGTAACCTGTGTACCCTCAATGAATCCCCAACAACTAAAACAAAACAATCTACCAAAGGATAAACTTCAGCCAGTCAGAAGATGATTAGGAAAACCACAAGCAAAACCCACCGGTGAGAACTGGGTGGATTTATTTGTAAAATAAGACCACAAGGATCTCAGAAGGTACGTAAAGGTTACATCCTATGACATTGTAGAAATCACGTAAAAACAAAACTTGGGAGAGAAAGGGAATGGTAAAGAAAAGGCAAAGGTAAAGTAAATTTGCCAATTGCTTCCTTGGTAAGAATGAAAAGACCACAGGTGCTATTTATGGCTAACAGATCTAGTGGTGAAAGAATAAATATGTATCTACCCTGCAAAGGTGAATACAAGACCAATGGGTATTACTGACTGAAACTGGAGAAAGAAATAGACACATTAGCTACCATTATTTTGTTGAGAACAGTTACATACTGCTTACAACATAAGGGGCCAAGGATATTTATTTTAAATGAAGTTGTAAAAGTAACCATTAGAAAGAAATACAAACTTTTCTAAACTTCAGACAAACTTTCAAAGAAAACACACAACCTGGTACATGACTTTATACAAAGAATGGCATAAAAATTAAAAATATAAAGTAAAATAATGTGGAAAAACTAAATTCGAAATCATCTACCTTTAACAGAGGTCCATGAGCCTAACACATCTATGACAGATGAAGGCAAGGAGGAAAAGGAGCAAGGAGAGAGGAGCCTGGGTGCCAAAGCAAAACCTGACTCCAAGCAAAACGCAACCGCCATTCCAAAAACAAAATAATTAAAAAAAGGAGAAAGGGGAAAGGGAGGGGAGCGGGGGGATGGGCTGAGGGAGGGCCACGGGTGGGACCACACCGACAGGGCATCTTACAAGGGTACATGTGAAACTTACTAAATGTAGACTATAAATGTCTTAACACAGTAACTAAGAAAATGCCAGGAAGGCTTTGTTAACCAGTGTGATGAAAATGTGTCAAATTCTATATAAAACCAGGGTATGATGCCCCATGATCACATTCATGTGCACAGCTATGTTTTAATAAAAAATAAAGCCAGAGAGCCTGCCTCAAGACCAAAAAAATTCAAAAAGATTAAAAATAAAACGTTTACAACTCAAGTATAAACAGAAAGGAACAGGGATTATGATGTCAACAACACTCAAGACAAGATTATGGACCCCAAAGTTAAGTTAAATGTTGCTATTTCACAGGAAAGATAAGAGCTCTTAATATCTGAGCACCTCCCTCTGTCTTTGATACAAAGATGGGACAACTAAGTTCTCAAACTCAGCCTAGAAAAAGAGCTTCACGCCCCACTGCTGAGTATCACTATGGTCGCCTTCAAAGTGCTGCCCTTGGGAAGCTACACACAGACACCCGCACCTAGGCTAGCCTTCAAAGCAATTTTGGAGCTCTTTTTCTGGAATAACCATCAGGCTGTCATGATATAGCACACAAAAACAATATTGAGTACCACTCAACGAGACACCGCCACACATCAACACAAGCACAGCTCTGAGACACTGAAATACCGAAACGGTTATGAAATCTTGCCAAGATGTTTGCACAGTGCTGTCAACAGAAACGCACAACGGCAAGTTCACAAACTTAATTGTCAGACCGCGTTGATAACAGCTCTGCTGGTCATTCCAGAAAAAGCATCCCAAAATGCCTTTGAAAGGTGGACTAGGTGCTGGATCCAGTGCTTAGCATCCCACAGGAAGTATTTCAAAGGTGGCCATAATGACAGTCAGCAAAAAGATATGTGGCACTTTTTCTAGAATGGATTTGTGAACTTAATTGTCACACTTAGTACCTAAAATGGACAAAAACTATATTACAGAATACCTAAAAAGCATAATTAATAAAATAGGTCTGGTGTGTTTATATATGCAAAAAATACACACATTTAAACATTTATAGACACATACCTTGAAAAAATATCTTCAGCTCAAGTGCACACAAAAGTTTCATAAAAATTGGACATGATTAGGCCAAAAAGAAAATCTCCAGAAAGTAAAAACAGGATAGAGAATTTTCTACAGTCGTAATGCAACAAAGCTAGAAACTGAAAATCAAATCAAAACACAAAAAGACCCTTCCACCTGGGAGGAAAAAACATGAAAAAACACTTTCAAACAATCCTGAATCAAAGAGAATGGATAAACATAAGCACAGGACATCAAGAAATCAGCAATAAACCGGACACACGTAAGAATCTATGGGGAAGAGCTCAGCAGAGCTCAGCATAAAGCACTTAAATTCTATTGATAAAAGGGAGAAGAAAAACAAAGAATCGATGGAAACAAATGAATTAAGCGTCCAACTCAAACAAGTCAGGAAGAGAACAGCAAGGCAAACTAAAGAAAAGCTAGGTGAAGAATTATTAAAGAGCAGAAATTAATAAGGGAGAAGACAGATAAACAGTAGAAAATAAATCTGAAAGCTGGTTTTGCTCAGAGAAGAGTTTCTTTCAGCTGAGTAACTTTTTATAGTGGTGGCTGGATTTATTATATTAATAAATATGTACACACGTTAGTGGTCACGCAGTGGGAGAGGAAAGAGAATTTTGAGTAGAGGTGAGTGGGCAGAGCCAGAGTGGGCCAGGAAGGCAGAGAGAGGGCTACAGCTCTTTGTATAATAAAGCCAGGGGGCTCTGTAAGCAGCCTGAGAATGAGGACGGAGTGTGCTAAAGAGGAGAGAAGGCAGGAACCAAGAGAAGTGGACAGACAGACACAGATAGTGACGGAAAGGGGGCACCGAGGAAGGGGCCATCGGAGCTGGACCCGTGGTCTCCTACACTCCGCATCCTCTCTTGTTTACCTGCTCATTATACGCGCAGCACATCCTCCAGTGACCCCCTACCTCAGGAAAGCAAACCGTGTTCTTACATGTCTGAAATGTCCTAACTGTCCTGCAAACTTGGTGGCTGTTTTAGGCATAGAATTCTCATGTAATTCTAGTGTGAAATCATTTTCCCTCGGGATTTTCAAGGTATCACTCTATTTGTCTTCATATCCCGCATTGAGCAGTTAAAAAGGAAGAAGCTGATCAATACGCCTAGAATGGAAAGCTCTCTAAGGCACAATGTTGAATGAAAACTAACAGCCTCGGAGTCACTTGTCAGGGGTGATACATTTTCTATCAATAGACTCGGGAAGGGGCTTCACCAGTGCTCCGCTGGGGGGCAGGAGAAGGCAACAGGAGTTGTGGGGTCTTGAACCCAGTGGGTGATAGACCAAGCATTGCCCACGTAATTTTCCACCTGCCAGATCTTCAATACATACACAATTCTGCTTTCTTATAGCTTACCACTTTTATCATTTTTACATCTAACTTTATAATGCAGTTGGAATTGATTTAGTCATACAGTAAGACTCGCTACAGGATATTTTTTTCCTATTTCCTTACCAGTTGTTTCTACACCATTTATTGAATATCCCTTCCCTTCCCTACTGACGTAAAGCACGTCTTTGAGGCACGGATCCATTTGGAAAATATGTACTTATAGCAGCCAGGTGTCCTAATTCCCAACATGGCGATCATTGCACCTCATCACGGAGTCGTTTTAAAACTACTTTTGTTTTAGACATTACCTTTTTCCCCTTCTTTATAACATTTCAGATGTCTCTGTTTTGTTCTTGAATCTGAGCCTAGTCAGATTTTTACCCTCTGCTTTTGGTTTATTTTACTGGGTTTTGGGCAAGTGGTGGGGAGAAGCTTGGGTCTGTCACTTATTAATTCAGCAAACACAGCTCCAGCACCTGCTGTGCTCTGCCCACACTGGGGATGTCGGGAGAGGAGGCAGCTGAACTGCCTGTAACTTATTTATTTCACCTGTCATTTTGTTTCAAGCCATGTAGCCTCCCCCCCTCCCCCACGTCTTTTCAGTTGAGTTACTTGCTCCCACCCTATGGCCACGATTCTGCTTATTTGTAGTAGGTGATTCCTGCTCTCTGGTTTGGGACAATCTATTCACTTTCCTTGGCCATCCCACTTCCCCAGTAAGCTACCCTTCCCGGGACTCACAAAGACCCATGTCTCCTCTGCTCCTGCAGGACAATGCACTTCACCTTGTGAAGTGAGGTTCAGGGTGCCAGCCTCTGATGACGAGCCCTTTTCTACCTCTGCCTCTGCTAAAAACAAAAGGATTTGATTGTGAGATCTATTATGCACTTCCAAAGAAAAAAAGCTCTTTATAGCATCGACCACAGTCCAGGGAGCACTTTGAAACCTTTTCTAATTAGTTCTGATTTATTATACAAACTCCAAACCTCTGATGTCACGTGGTTTCATGGAACTCTCTGCGGCAATCTGAATCTATAAACCAATGAATAGATGTTACTTCTGACCACAGGAATCATCTACTCATCTGCGGCAAGTGTAGTGTGGGCTACGTCCTTCATTTAATAAGCCATTTAGAGGCAGTAAGTGACAGAAGTGGGGAGGAGGCATTCTTTATTGGAGCTTAACTCTTGCTTAGATGAACTGAACTCAGTGGAAATTAAACAGAGATGATATTATGTGCTTAAATTCATGACAAATCTAAAAAAATCAAACAAATTTGTACATGGCCATTAGACTCCTTTGTAGACCAGGTGATAATTTTCTTTACCACTTTGGCTGCATACATTAGTTACTGGCCACATGAATCAAGCATGTTTGATATGTAGTGCCAAGGCTCAGTTTTCTTCACAAAGATAGAGAATTTGAACCTGAAACAGACCCTGAGAGGGCAGCTTCCCAAGCGGGGGGCCATGGCATGGTGGTGTTTGGCAAATGAGTTAGCAGTGACTTTGAGGCTCACTCAGCCCTCAGAACATCAAGGCACAGAGCCCTCATCTGTCACCATGGGCACCCTCCTCTCAGTGTCCTAACAAATGCTGTCATTTTCCACCATGACAAAAGGTCATGAAACACTGCTACAATATAACTTAAGCAGAGGGGATCACTATGTCAATGTTACAGAAAACAGAAACTTAAACGAATTGTCAACATTGAAGACATTGCCAATATGCCACTGGTGTTCCTATTTTCCTTCTGGCTGTAGGTGGGCTGAGAAGAAAGCTCTCCTAAAAGCAAATGCCTCCTTGGAATTTGAGCACCTCAAGCTGCCAGTGGGAATATAAAATGCTGCAGCTACTGTGGAAAAGGCTGGCAGTTCCTCAAAAAGGTAAACAAAAAACTATCATAGGACCCAACCAACTCACTCCTAGGTATAAGCCCAAAAGAATCAAACACGGAGTGACACTCCAAAATTATAAATATATACATATTCATAGCAACACTACTCACTAGACCCAAAAGGTGGAAATAGCTGAAATGTCCATCAGCAGGGAAACCGATAAACAAATTGTGGTGTATCCAGATGGTGGGATATGCTGGGCCATGGGAAGGGAATGAAGGGTCAACACCTGCTACACTGAGAAGGGACCTCAGACACACTGTGCTAAGGGAAGGACGCCCAGCGCAAAGGTCACATGTTCTACAGTTCCATTCTTGCAAAACATGCAGAATTGGTAAATCCACAGAGAAAAAATGCAAATTGGTGGTTGCTGGGGGCTGCAGGATGAGTTGGAGGGGCAGGGTACTTGAGGGTAGGGGCTTCCCTTTGGGGGGTAATGAAAATATTTCAGAACTAGATGGAGGTGATGGTTATCTATTGTAAAAGTACTAAATGCAATTGAAACTAGTCACTTTAAAATGACTAATTTTATGTTATGTGATTAAATATTAAACAATTTTCAAAACAGAAAATACCTGTAAGCCAAAAAAAAAAAAAAAAAACAATAAGTGAAGCACCTTGGGCCCTGGGCCCTTAGTGTCATGTCAACTAAATAGTAAGAACCTACATTCTGCTTTTCCCCAACTGTGCACCATCCGTTTATTACAGCAGCTTTGCAGACTCTGACGTCTGCAACACATGACATCTTACGTGGGTGCTCCGTCATGACAATCCCTGCCGCTGCTAAGCAGCTAACGCAGTGGTTTCAGCCTTTTTTATCTCAGGGCACATTTGAGCCTGTAGTTAAACTTTTATAGCACACTTAAATTGTGTTGATCAAAAAAAAAAACAGAAAAAAAGAAAATACTTACTGCACTTTGAACTTCTTTGAAAATAATTTAATTAATAATCATTAATAATTTTCATGGCATACCTGAAATCCTCTCACACCTCACCAGTGTGCCACCGTACACCAGTTGAAAATCACTGGGCCAATGGGGGTAGGGTATTTGTTCTCAAAGAAAGAACTGGAAAAGAAATGCAGAGGGGGAAAAAGTATTCATATATATATGTGTGTGTGTGTGTGTGTGTGTATATATATATAAATGAATATATGATTTTATATATACAGGTTTTGCTATTTTGCTGTCACATATTCAGAGAAAGTCCAGTGGAAAGCAAAAAAAATGAGGAGGGCGGCACCTGTGGCTCAATGGAGTGGGGCGCCGGCCCCATATGCCGGAGGTGGTAGGTTCATACCCAGCCCCAGACAAAAACTTTTAAAAAAAAAAAGAGGAGGGGCTTCACAGCATGAAGGTAGTGCCACCACCGGTCATGTGAACCATCACGCATCATTTCTGGAAACTTACCATTTCTAGTCTACTTCACAATCATGTGCTTGCCACTCGAACCTGGAAATGGTAGTGGGTGACTTGTTCTTTTGAGGAGGAAAATGAAGGCACAGATACGTTCTCCTAACTGGCCGACACAACAGACCAAGAATGAGTCTTCAGGGACGAGGCTCGGGGCCCTGTCTGCCTTTGGCTCGGGCTTTCTCGTTGGTGATATTTCCTAGAGCTGGCAGAGCTCCATCACAGCCTGGAGCCCGGGAGCCTGTCCGCAGGCCTCCCCCTCATCTGTCTGTCATGTGAACTGATGTTAGGGCAGCGATCCTTAAATGCTCCCCCACCCGGCATGTCAGAGACCTACCAGCACTTCCCATGCTCTCTGTGCCCTGCCCCAGCCCCCATGGCTAATCTCACCTCCCCTAATCCTAACACCTGCCCATTCTCACCAGACCTGTACTCTGCTCCTTGACACAGGCTCCTCATTCCCAAGGCAGGGAGCCCCCCACCCCAGCAGCACCAAATGCAGTGCTAAGAACCCCAGGAACACTTGAGTGAGCCCTTGGGTTGACTGCACATCTTTGCAAGGGCTCACTCAAGTATTAATGGAGTTCTTAGCACCTTGTTTAGTGTTTCAGGGCTCCCTGCCTGAAGCTCTGGATGGGCAGAAATATGCACAGGGGAAAGTAAAACTTTTTTCTTTTTTAGCAGAAATCAAGCAAGAGGCATGGGCAAGAGGGCATGGGTGAAAACCTACCCAGAGGGTACATTGAACACTGGGCTATGGGCACACTGATAACCATGACTCAAGCATTAGAAAAGGGATCCAGGTAACCAAAAATATTTGCACCCCTTTAATGCTTTGAAATAAAAAATAAATTAAAATAAATACTTGAGCAAGCAACTTGTCTTGAGCCTGGATCTCAGCCCCAGAGAGCTCTCTGATGAAAGAAAGATAACCCATAACACTCCTGAGGTCGGCCTGAGCGCTCAAAGCTTCAAACCCGAAACCAGCATGCCTTCAGACACACTGCCCCCTCAGGGAGACAGAATGACTGCACCCAGGCCACCGAGGAGGAAGAGAAGTTTTTTCTCTTTTAAACTGCCCCCACATAGCAGGCTCTCTTCTAAGAGACAGTATTATTTTCCCAGTAGTTGCTGTAAAAAGTGACCACAAACTGAGTGGCTTAAAACAACAGAAATGACTTCTCTCACAGCTCTGGAGGCAGGAAGTCCAAACTCCAGGTGCCTTTCGGCAAGGCCGCTCCCTGGAGGTATGGGCTGTCCTTACCCACCTGCCCTGTGGTTGCCTGCAGCCTTCGGGACCCCGAGCTTACGGCTGCCTCTGTCCCCATCTCTCCTCTGTCGCCGTGTCTCTGTTTTCTCTTCTTTTGACACCAGCCATTGGGTGGGGCCCATCCTAATCCAGCAGGACCTCATTTTAACCAATTCTATCTGCAGTGACTCTATTTCCCATAAGGGCACCTTCTGAGGCAGCAGAGAGATATAAATTCTGGGGGGTGCTACTCACCCCTTACAGAGGAGAAGTTGGGGAGCAGGAAAAAAAGGATTTAAAATTAGGCTTGCTGGAAGGCTGACTCTGCAGCTTCATTTCCTTGGTATGCCTGAACTCTCCAGGCCACTTCATCTTCTCCATGTCTTCACCCTCCCTCTGCCCACAAGGGCTGGTGGCCACAGCCTCCCCACCCCACAGGCATTCCTCAGCCCCCGCCTCCCTACATGATTATGAAATGTTCAGAGAAGGATATTAAATCAGACTTTCACTGGCTCATTACATTCTGACGATTTGGAACTACTGGGATTTTTAATTTGGAAGAAAATATTTTGATTCAGCAATGCCTGTGGGACAGAGCCAGTGTGAGCTGCATTAAAGGACACTTTGAGGGCTCCGGAAAGCAGTGGAGGGTGAGTCTCTGTGCAGACAGGCTGCTTAAAACCCAGTCGTTGACTCATCAGATGGCCCAAAGGGAGAGGCAGCTTGGTGAAGGAGTTTTAATCAGAATTCAGGTACAAAATGCAAGGTTTGCCTGGAAGGCAGCCCTTTTAATCTCTGCACTGCACCCCCGTGACCAAGGCGGGCTCATCTTGATGCAGTTTACTAAGTAGAGAGGGAATAGGCAACCCAGTTGTCAAGTGCATGGTGTGACCATCAACCAGGCCAGGCCATGCTGTCTCAGAGCCCCCAGCTCCTCCTCGTCACCAGTTCATGTCTATCAGAAGAGCTAGCTCCTCCTTGTCACTAGTTCACGTCCATCAGAAGAGCTGCTTGCACCTTCAGTCTGTGGAAAAGTCCGGAGCTCACACTCCCCACAGCACGTGAGTATTTGCGGGCATATCTTTCCCTGAGTCTGCAGTCGTACCTATGAATGAGGCTTCCCTGAGTCTGGCTCCCTCTCTGCCCCCAGAGCCCTTAGCAGAGCCCCCATGGCGTCTTGCTCTTAGCAGGGGCTCAGTAAGTTGGGAGCAAAGCACAGAGGCATGGGATGAGTTCACAGGGTTGTGTTCACACACATGAAACAACAGCCAGCACCCATCGTATTCCCGAGTAGTAACGCATGCTGGCCACTGGGCAGCAGAAGGGGAGACTGACAAAAGGGGAGTACGTCATCCCCTCCAGGAGACCTCCAGGCTTCATCCCCGATACTGACAAACCATCAGCACTGTCCAGCTGTCAGCTCCTTCCCAGCCTCCAGGATGACTCTGCCAGCGACCACCAGAGCGCATGGATGCCTGATGAGAGCCGTGAGAAAAAGCCCAAGGCATTGCTGTGCCCCCACACTACCGGGTCATATGTCAAAGTCCCAGCCCTCAGCAGCTCAAAATGTGACCTTTGTGGGACACAGGGTCTCCACAGAGGCAATCAAGTTGAGACGAAGCTGCTGGGGGCCTTATCCAATGTAGGCAGTGTCCTCATAAGAAGAGGGAATTTGGATAGAGTCAGGCATGAACAGAAGTAAGATCACGTGGAGACACAGGGAGGAGCTGGCCACAGACAGGCCAGAAGGGAGGCCAGGAGCAGAACCTTCCCTCCCAGCTTCAGAAGGACCCAATGACACCTGCATCTCAGAATTGCAGCTTCCAGAACTCTGAGATGATAAATCTCTCTTGTTTGAGCCCCCGTCTTAGCTAAGCTGTAACTTTGTCATGGCAGCCTCAGCAAAGTAACATGCCTGGGATGACTGACCTGCACTCTGGCCCGACTTCTGCAGCACGTGGGCACACCTAAAGGGACACTGGAAATGGAGTGCATGCCCAAACCAGGCGGTGGCATTGCCAGCCTCCATCAAAGATGCTAATTTCCATGGCATTCTATCTTAAGAGACATCATGCACCAAAAGCTGCCTAGCAATTTGGCAATGTCAACCAAAGTATTTTAACGTGGCTATCTTCTGATTCAGCAATGCCATGTCCAAGAATGTACAGGAATTTTCCAAGAAACACAGACAAGTGTTCAAATATGCATATAAGGTTATTTACTGCAGCACCTTTATGTTCCTCATTGATTTTCTTTTTACTTTTATTTGGAGATAGTTCAAATTTGCAGATTGCAAGAACAAAAATAGGACATAGAACTCTCATATGCCACATCCTCAGAGCCTCTCGTTGTTCACGGTTTGCTTGCTTCACTTTATCACCTTCACTCCCCCTCACACCTCTCTCAAGCATTTGAGCAAAGATTGCTGACATAATAGCCCTTTAATCCTAAATACTTTGGTGTGCATTTCCCAAGAGTAAGAATACTACCTTACACCACACAGTTAGCAAATTCAGTAAATTTTGCATGGAAACAATGCTTTTATTCAATCTACCTTCCATAGTCCAATTATATCAACTGACCCAAAAATATCTTTTGAGAAAGTTTTTTCCTCCACTATAAAATCTAGCCCAGGCTCAGGTATTTCATTAGTTGTCAGAATTCTTTAGTTTCCTCTAGACTGGAATGAATTCACGGCCATTCCTTATCTTTTATGACATTGACGCTATTGAAAAATACAATTTGTTTTTAATAGATGATTCCTCATTGAGGGTTTGTTCCATGTAGCCTCGTAGCTGGTTATATCATTTCAGGACAGAAAATCTCATGAGAAATGGTCTTTCTCAGGGCACCCCATCTGGATGCCGGTGATACCCACCTGCCCCTCACTGGTGCTGTTAATTTTTTACAGCCCAAAGTACTGTCCAGTTTCTCCGTTGTGTAGTTGCTGCTTTCCACCTTGTAAGTAATAGGCAGTCTGCAGGACACTGAAAAACCATGCCAATATCTTTCTCCTCTTCAAAGTTTCCCCCTAGGCTTAGCACCCATTGATGACGTTGTACCAATCTTTACTCCCATGGTTATAAAATGATAATTTTCCAACTCCACCATACCTGTCCATTTGCCTTGGCACTCTGCATTCTCCTACAGACCTCAGTACTCACGCGTATGCCAGAGAACAGAGAGGCGCCCCACCTGGCTTCAAGAGCCTGGCATGGCACAGAACTTTCTAGGGCTTTCCTGGTCAGGGCATCACTACAAGAGACAAGTGGCTGCCCTTGAACTTCTCACCTCAAAGACAGTCACAATCTTTGTAAGCCTCTCTGGATTTGGGAGGCAATATAAACCACATTATAACTCACGATGTAACCCCTGTCAGCCCAGAATGTTCTTTTCCTGGCCCAGTTAGTGAATGTCTGAACCAGCACCGTAGTATCCTGCATACTATCACCTCCAGGCAGCAGACATTTTACAGTGAAGGAAATGACTCCATGGGTTCATACCTGCATACTGTTTACCACGTGCCCAGTGCCAGAATCCACTGGCTGCACAATCCGATGGGATGGTCTGCAGGAAGCCCAGTTACAGCACCTGCTGGGAGAAAACATTGTGTGAGGTAACAGGGCAAAGTGTCTTCCATAAAGTTTAAGGAGTAAACCAATGTTCAAGCTGTGGTGTCACCCTCCCTCACGTCCAGGGAAGGAGGTGGGAGCAGCCCCCACCACCCTGTCCCTGGGGAAGTTTGCTGCTGCTCCCACAACCCCGGTTTTGGTGGTCTTACAGCTCATCTTAGCCCACTCAGGCTGCTATAACAAAATACCATAAACTGGAAGCTTATAAACAACATTAAATTCATTTCTCACACTTCAGGGGACTGGGAAGTCCAAGGTCAAGGCAGATTTAGGGTCTGGTGTGAGTCTACTTCCTGGCTTACAGATGGGGCCACCTCTGTGTCCTTGCGTGGTAGAAGGGGTGAGGGAGCTCTATGGGGCCTCTTTCACAAGGGTACTAACCACCACCCCCCAAATGCCTCACCTCCTAATACCATCACCTTAGAGGTTAGGATATCAACATATGAATCCAAGGGGGGACACGAACATTCAGGCCATGGCAGAGGACTGTGTCCAAGGCAAGACTTCGTGGTTTTGATCCACTGGAAGCTAAACCCCCTTTCCAAGGCTGTTTTACCTCCTTGAACCAATGAACCAAGAACCAAGGTAGGGGGTTCATGGAAATCTGGGGGAGGCACCAGAAGGACTATATTTGGAATCTAGAAGAGTCCTTGAGGTACTACTTTGCTCTGCTTTGCCTCACATTCCTGGTCAGCAGAAAACTCAGAATGGTCAGCACGTCTTACACCTGCAGGAAGGCAGCTGTGGGCCACCTCACCAGGTAAAAAGTCCATCCAGCATGGTACATGCTGGTACATGGCAAGGGATGGGGAGCGCTATCGAGGTGGGCAGTACGTTAGCTGGGCTTATATACCCATTTGTTTATCACCACTTCCTTCCTATGTCCCCACAGGAAGGACATCTGCTTGGCTAACTTTTAGGTGTCAGATGGAAATATAAGCAAATTAACATTTTACAATAAGAGTAGCTAATGGCACTTCATACGTTCCCTGCATGAGCTTTGTTCCCAAGGACAGAAGCAGATGCTGAGGGCAGAGGGGTTGGCTGGGCCAGACGCCTTCACCCTCCTGCACCTGGTCTGTGGCACAAGAGGCTGTGTCATTTCAGCTCTATCGCAGGCCCCACGAAGCCTGCCTTGCAGTGGCCTTGGGCAGGCAGGGGAAGAGATGTGGTCAGGGAAGTATTCTTTGGTTCCTCCACTGGGATGACCTCAGGCTGGCTAGTCCTTCCATGAATGTCACAGTTCCTCTCTAGGGATGGTCCAACCCCTCTCCATCCTCCCCAGTTTCTCCCTCCCTGCACCACTGGTGGCAAACACTGGGCTGGCATCAGCCATGGCGCCTGCACCATGCCATGGTTTCCTATACCTGCCATGCCTTTGTAATTATTTCCTTATAAATAAAACCTCCTCAATTTATCCTAAGAGAACATGCCATCTGTTATCCCTTGGCACTATAAACCATGCACAGTTTGAGTAATGTGCACAGGGTCCTGGAACCAAGAAGCACAGGGACAACAATGACACGAGACCAGGCTGCCTGGCTCTGCAGTAGTGCTGCTGGCTCCCCGTGGCCCACCCAGGAGGCTCCTGCACCCTTGGGGGACAATTCCACATGTGCTCATGGCCATGCAGCTCAAGCACACACACTCCTGGGTCCGAGCACTCCACCTGTGCACGGGGTGACGCAGGGCTGCACAGAGAACACCCACACAACCCTCCCCCCACAGGGAGGGGACATCTGATAAATGCCACTGTCCACCCCTCAGGGGGACAACACTCAGTCCCTTGCGGAGTCCATGCCAGACAATATCCAGCTGTCTGTGAAGTGATTGGCTAGGCAGCAGGCCTCGTGGGTTTCCCCCAATTCCTGTCACTCTTCCCCCACCCCCGGTGTCTCCCAGGAGCACCTTCCAGCCAAGAACTCACACCCAAACCCTCGTCTCTGCTGTCAAGGATGCCCACACCGACGCTGGCCCAGCCCATACCCACCCTCTGCACAGCAGCCTCCAGGAAAGCCTGAGGCTCCCACAGCCTACTAAGGCTGAGAGGCAACCAGGTCACATTCCAAGGACACAGATAACCAAACCGTCCCCAATGGGAAATGGCACCATTGCATCCCTCTCCCGACACACTAGAACGAGGTCAGCAGGGGAGCAACCCCCATAGATGTGCACACTCTGATGCTGGGAGCCTGTGACTATACACCTTACATGGCCAAAGATAGTTGCCACCGTGTTCAGGGTTACGAACTGAGGTGGGAGGTGACCCTGGGTGTCCAGGTGGGCCCAGTCTGTTTACAGGAGCCCTGAAAAGCCCAGGGTCCCCTGGGCTGGAGGGCAGGAGGAAGCAGAGGGAACTCAGGGAGCCTGGGGGTGTGGGAGGGACTGACTGCTGCTGCTGGCCTTGGATGGGAGGAAGGGTAGGGACAGGGAACATGGGCGGCTGCTGAAGACTGAGAAGAGGCCTGGTGACAGCCAGCAGGGAAGCAGGGACCTCAGTCCTACACCTGCATGGAATGAAATTCAGAGCCATAAAGATAATAAAAGGATGTTGTTTCGAGCTGCTCAGTCTGTGGCAAACTGCTATGGTATAAGAACACCCAGAGCGACAAAAATGTCTTTCCACGTATCCTCTCCTAGAAAACTACCTGGGATGTGCTCTAGCAGGAAGAGGGAGGGGGCAAAGAAAGGGGAGGATAATGCAGGGGCCAGGAGAGTGTGCCGCCCACGGAGGCTGTCAGAGAGGGGCCCTGGAGGGCCACATGCAGAGCCCATGGGCTGGGGGCCCTCTGGGAGCAGGGGGCAGGGACTGACCAGCTATGGATGTGGGGACGAGCACATGCCCAATGCCACTCCAGTGTGCAGAGGGAGGCCTGCTGGAAAGGAGCTGCCTTGTTCACAGGCCCCAAAATACCAGGTACAAAGAAGCCCAGCTACAGGACTACACTAGTGGTAGCTTGCACTAGCTGGTGGCCTGTGCTAACTGGTGGCCTGTGCTAGCTGGTGGCCTGTGCTAACTAGTGGCCTGTGCTAGCTGGTGGCCTGTGCTAGCTGGTGGCCTGTGCTACCTGGTGGCCTGTGCTAGCTGGTGACCTGTGCTAGCTGGTGACCTGCGCTAGCTGGTGGCCTGTGCTAGCTGGTGACCTGCGCTAGCTGGTGGCCTGCGTTAACTGGTGGCCTGCGCTAGCTGGTGGCCTGTGCTAGCTGGTGGCCTGTGCTAGCTGGTGGCCTGTGCTAACTGGTGGCCTCCGCTAACTGGTGGCCTGCGCTAGCTGGTGGCCTGCGCTACCTGGTGGCCTGAGCTAAATGGTGGCCTGCGCTAGCTGGTGACCTGCGCTAGCTGGTGGCCTGCGCTAACTGGTGGCCTGAGCTAACTGGTGGCCTGAGCTAACTGGTGGCCTGCGCTAGCTGGTGACCTGTGCTAACTGGTAGCCTGTGCTAGCTGGTGGCCTGTGCTAGCTGGTGGCCTGTGCTCGCTGGTGGCCTGTGCTAGCTGGTGGCCTGTGCTCGCTGGTGACCTGTGCTAGCTGGTGGCCTGTGCTAACTGGTGACCTGTGCTAGCTGGTAGCCTGAGCTAGCTGGTGCCCTACACTAGCTGATGGCCTGTGATAGCTAATGGCCTATGTTAGCTAGTGGCCTACTCTACCTGGTAGCCTATACCAGCTGGTGGCTGACACTAGCTGGTGGCCTATACTTGCTGATGGCCTATGCCAGTTGGTGGCCTACACTAGCTGCCAACCTCCCCTAGCTGATGGCTTGTGCTAAGTGTAGCCAGTGGTGCCTCCATCATCAATCTCAGCAGACAGAGGAGACAGGGCACAGGACTTAGTAGGGGAGCCTGTGTACAGACTATTTTGATCTTTTCTTTGAGTCCAGACAATGAAACATCAGTGGTGAGAGAGAAAAAGAGAGGGAGAAAGAGTGTGTTTTCCTCAAGCCGATGTGATGCAAGGATTAGATGATTAAATATGTTATCTCGGGTCACACAGGTAAAGAAAAGTGGAGCCCATAAGTCAAGGAGCTGCGGGAAGGGGAGGGGAGCCCCATCTATCTCAGAGGAAAGCCCATGGATGGTGCTTCCAGGGATAAATCAGCACGGCATCCCACCAGGAGCACGCAGGTGGCCTCCAGACTAAGGGAAGCCGGAGTGGCTTGTCTGGAGAGTGGGCGGGAGGAGCGGAGCAAAAGACTGTCTCTCTCACGACATGCCTATGATCTACCTGGTTTTCTGATCCTAGGCATAAAAATCTTTTACATACTTACTTTACAGAAGAAGAGAGAGAGAAGGAAGGGGAGGGAGGGTGGTTGGGTGGGACCCTGTCTGATCGTGCACCGTGAGGGAGCCAGTGCCACAGGAGCTGCGCCCAGGGATCCCCGGCACTGCTGCCCCCTCCTGTGGGCTCCTACCGGGGTGGACGCTTTGCTTCAGAGACCCAGGTGGGCCCAGCTGGCAGCACAGGACAGCAACTCGGGCCAGGAGAATGGCCTGGTTCTGAGGGTGTGACAACCTGCACAGGGAGGGCCTGGCCTGAGCCTGAGCCTGGGCAGCTGCGCTTGCCAAGGAGACTGTGCCATCTGGGAACAATGTGAACAGTTACAGAATGGACTAGAAACTGGCTAACAGAAGACCAGCTGTCTCCACCTCCGGCTTCTCAGCGTCCTGTGAGAAGTAACATAAAGTAACTCTGGCTGAGCACAGGAGCCTGCTGGGGGCGGGGTAGACAGGCTGCTCTTTGGATGAACTGTCCCTAACATCCCACTCAAGGAGACCCTTGCCCAGCCCAGGATGTGGCCTCTGCGGGCCCTGGAGTCCTACTGAGCCAAGCAGGCCTCCACCTAACCTCACACAGGTCATACACAGAATTTTAGGTTCACACAATGCCCTGCATACATTACCCGATCTCACGGTCATAATCCCCCTACAAAGAGAGCAAGTGGAAAAAACTTACTTACAAGCGATTAGCATTGAACTGTTAGGGCCACCGCCATCCCACCAGGCTGTACTCAGCCTTCATCAGTGGCCCACATTCCCTGCCCCTGCCCCTCCTCCCACTCCAAGGCCAGCAGCAGGGGTCAGTCCCTCCCACACCCCCAGGCTCCCTGAGCTCCCTCTGCTTCCTCGCTTCCTCCTGCCCTGCAGCAAACGGGACCCTGTGCTTTTCAGGGCTTCTGTAAACAGACTGGGTCCATCTGGATATCCAGGGTTACCTCCCGCCTTCTGTAATCTTGACCACAGTGGCAACTTGCCTTTGGCCATGTAAGGTACATAGTCACAGGCTTTAAGAATCAGAGTGAGGGCATCCTGTGGAGGTCACTCTCCTGCCGACCTCATTCTGACATTCTGGTGTGTTGGGAGAGGAATGAAATAGTCCCATTTCCCGTTAGGGACAGGTTGGCTATCTATGTCCTTGGAACGTGACCTGCTTTCTTCTCAACCTTGGGAGGCTGTGGGAGCCTCAGGCTTTCCTGGAGGCCTCCACACAGAGGGTGGGCATGGGCTGGACCAGTGTCAGCGTGGGCATCTTCAACAGCGGGGAAAAGGGTTTGGGTGTGAGTCCTTGGCTGAGAGTCCTGGGAGACACCAGGGAGAAGAATAGTGACGGGAATTGGGGGAAGCCCATGAGGCCTTCTGCTAAACTGATCACTCCACAGGCAGCTGGCCTGGTATGGAGTCTACAAGGGTACAAGGGACTGAGCATTGGCCCTCTGAGGGGTGGACACTGGGCATTCATCAGATGCCCCCTCCCTGTGGGTGGAAGGTTTTGTGGGTGTCCCTGTGCCACCCTGTGCACAGGAGGAGTGCTAGGGCCAGGAGTGTGTAAGCTAGAGCTGGGTGACCATGGGCACAGGTGGGATTACCCTCCAAGGGTGCAGGAGCCTCCTGGGTGGGCCACGGGGAGCCAGCAGCACTACTGCAGAGCCAGGCAGCCTGGTCTCGTGCTACTGGGTTCTGGGACCTTGGTACGTTATTCAGACTCAGTGTGTGGGTTGGGCAGGAGCCAGGTCCTCCGGGGAAGCCAGGGCACTCTCGGCCTCTCCTCTAGGTCCTGCGCTCCTCCAGTAGCCACATTTCTGCGCAGCCTCTGGCAGCTCCACACAAACAGACCACTGGCTTTGTGCCTGGCAGGAAGAACTTGGGGTGGGAAAGAGGTTAGCCATGGAGGCTCACCAGCCCTGCACGGGCAGCCACTTGAGTCAGGAGATGAAGACAACCTCTAAGAGCCACAGGAAGTAAGAGTAGGGAGCTGCTGTAGCTCCCAAGTCAATGTGGTGTTCCCAAAGAAAGAGGAAGGTATCCCAGGTGAGGAAAAGGCTCCCAGGTCTCCCCACAGGACAGTGTTACTGGACCCACCTTGGCCACCTGGAGCCAGCTATCTTCTAAACACCAGCGGCCAGAATAGCCTTTCTCCACGGACAGGAGCAAGTAGGCACCAACCCCACATCTCACAAGCCAAACACGGCTGGGACCCCTGGCCATGCTCTGCAGCCAAGAATTGGTGGCGAATAACCAGTTT
This sequence comes from Loris lydekkerianus, assembly GCA_963574355.1. Lineage (NCBI taxonomy): Eukaryota > Metazoa > Chordata > Mammalia > Primates > Lorisidae > Loris > Loris lydekkerianus. The sequence continues at coordinate 24,315 of CAUYPK010132125.1, forward strand.
TGTCACGAATGGAACACAAGTGTTTGTGAGCCCAACTACCACAATCAGTCTGCCCTGTGAGCTCGCCCCTTCTTTCACACGTAAATAGAATTATTTAAGGCTCCATGCCCCTAGAGTGGGGATCTCTCCCCCGAGCTCACCTGGGCTTCCTCACTACGTGGCTGACAGGTTCTAAGGACAAGGGCCCAGAAAGAATTAGATGGTGAAGCGTGGCATTTCATGACCAGCCTCGGAAGTCACAGCGTGGCAGTCCTGCTGTGCTCTGCTGACCGAGGCAACCACAAAGTCCCACCCAGGGCCCCAGGGGAGGAGGACACAGACTCCATCTCTTGGTAGAAGAGCCTGTGGGATGGGAGATACTATGGGAGCCCATCTCTGGAAAGTGCAAGATGCCCCAATACTTCCCCACCTTTCCCGTCTCCACCCTGCCATCCTTTGCAAGTGCTCAGAAAACCCCAAAGCCTGCTTCCCTGGCCACACAAAGCAATTCATTGCTCCCTTTGTCTCTCCCGGCCATGCCACGGGAAACCTTCCCTTTCACATCACAGCACTTTCCAATGTAGTCACCACTTTTTAACAGCATGCAGGAGCTCACATCTCTGTATTATTACGGAATACCCAGCCTGAAAAGTATCCTCCATGAGATAGAGAATTTGTTTCACCATAATTTACTGAAGCCACATCGGCAAAGTTGTATTGATACCCTGCCCATAGTAGGGGGGCAAAAATATTCACTAAAAATATTTAGTGAATAGGCAAATAAAACGATGAATCAAACCTAGACTATCAACCGAGACATAGAAATAACCTTGTTACCTGGCACTGAGTGTTTTAATGTTATTCACTGGAAGAAATCCTGCCTGAATTTGTGATAAATTGTGCTTAAAATTCACAGAGAAAATGAGCATTTTAATTACAAAATGCTGAAATCATTAATAATTTAGAGATCATTGGTCAGTATCCTTGTCTCAAGAACTCAGTCAGTGCTAAGCCCTCTGACAATCAGGCGACCAAGGACATGGTCAAGAGCAGATCCATAGGAAAGGGTGGCCAACTTCGCCCTCACCCTCAGACAACTTCCCAAAATGCGTGCGCCATGGGGATGTGGGAGAGAAGGGAAGGATCAGGGTCACACAGCAGATGTGACCCTCGCTGTGCTCTCGAACTCCACCAAAGGCCACAGCCAGGAACGCACCCCCAGTTAGGGCAACCTCCCCAGCACTGAGGAGAAGCCAGCATTCTTCACCTGGGTCGCTCCATTCACTGGCCTCTGCCACCACCAGGAAGGAGTCTCTCCTCAATTCTCATCCACTAAATCAAACCCACCCTTGAAGACTCCGTCAAATGGCACACCCTCCTGCCCCTGCAAAAGGGCCCCTGCTGCCCAGCTCAGCATCAATTTCACCTCCTCTGTGCTCTCCTGTTCTGCACTGTCTGCCACTGAGCTTACCCCTAAATAATGACAGCAGGCCCAGCTCTCAGGACGCCTTTCCTTTATAGCACCGCCTCCTTCCAGCTCATACCTCATCCACCCAGCAACCCATTCAGGCCTGGGGGGTGTCCTCCCTCCACAGACAGAACCAAGGCCAAGCATGAGAAACGTGCTCAACGTCCCACAAGCAATGTCTGAAGTGCAGGTGAATGCTGGCGGGCCCACTTGGTCTGTAGGACAACCCCTCACACGGTCACTTAGGCTGCAGGAGTATTCTGGAGGGCTGGACAGTGGCTACACTACGGGGGATATAGTGGCACCCCCGTGTTGGAGTTCACTTTCAGGGCCTGGGGGTGAATTCACAATTATATCTATCTGCCCAGTTAAGGATTTAAGTAACAAAATGTGTCATGAAATAAGGGACCACAAATACCTTCTGTTGCTTCACAGAGAATTGCCCGTGAAGGAAAGGGACGCAAAACAATCGTCAAACATATAGAAGTTAGTTACACTTTATTTACACCAAAAACACAAGTTTTCCAAACTGGCTTGACTTTTTAAGACAACAAATAAGTATTCAGCTATTGTACAAATATTTCTGCAGAAATAGACGCACTCCATCTGTCCCTTCAAAGTACAAGTAACATTTTAATTGATACTATGCAGTTGCTAAAAACAGATATTGGCAATGTTTTCATTATTATGTGACTTTCCTGCCCAAACAAGATAATAAGTAATCTGTTAAAAGCCTCATATCTACACACTTAAAACCAAATTTTCTAATACGTTTCAAAGACTTCAAAAATAAATATTTTTGGTGGATTTTGACTTCACTAAAGCTGTTTAAAATTGCATAACTGGGGGATGGAATTTTGAAAATGAACTTCATGGTTTAGGAAGCACCCTATATGAATCTGCAAATATTTTTAAGGTATCACTCTCAGCTGGGACAGCATTTAAAACCCTGTCAAATTAAGGTGAATTTAGAATCAAGCCTTCAAATTGCTATATCACAATACATTAAATAAGACTTTTTTAATAAAGCATATTTTATCATATTGCTATGGCCAAATTTTCTTAAAGAATTTTAATAAGAGAGAAAGAAATTTCTGTACCATTAGTAAATAAATGGAGATACACCAACTTTTAAATACTGCATATTTTATCGTTAGCTCATATTTAATTTCTATTTTTAGATATGTATATTATTAATGCCCATATTTATTTTCTGTTTTTACATATGTGTATTATTAATGCCCTCCAACCTAAGGCCACCACAAGACACTCACAGCCAGGGTCCCAGCCACAATGCGTCAGCAGTCAGTAGTAACGTGGAGTGGAGCCTTCTACACAGAAAGATCACAGCAGGAAAAGGGGCACCATCCAGGCTAATCGGCCACCATCTCAACACTCAGAAAGGACCTTTCTGATGCACAGAACCCTCCTCTTCTGCACACTCTGCCTAATTCCTGCAACCTTGGTGGAGAAGTTCCCTCTCCCAGGAAGCCTTTCCAGACCCATCCACTCTGGGCAGGGCCCCTCCATTGCCTCCCCTGCTCTGCCTGTTGCACTGTATTTTAACGGTCTGTCAACTCAGATGCCTTCTTGCTTAAGCTGAAGACCTTGGACACAAAGGATGACATCTTATTCACCACCAAATTCCCATCCCCTCGCTCATGAAACAGTCCACAGAATGTTCCATAAAAGTTTTATTTTCCATTAAGACCATGGCAAAGCCTGGAGAAGCCTGGCCCTGGAGCCCACCATACCGGAGAGAGGGCAGCACTGCTCCCAAGCCCTTCTGCCTGGCCTGAAACTTCAGCCTGGTTGATTGTTAGACTGCTGCAACCCAGTAGGCTCCACTGGCAGCCGGCAGCCAGGCCTGGCACCAACAGTAATTTTCCGTGCACTAAAATGTGTTTTAAGCATACAGCCATTGGTTGCGTCCCTTATTAACAGGCCCACTAGAAACTGCTGCCTCCTGGTTCTCCCCAGCATGAAGTGAGACCAAGACCCTGCCAGAATTTTGCCTCTGGGAGCTTGCTTGCATCTCCCCACCTACCTTCCTCTCTTTCTGTCCTGTGATAGGGATCACCTTCCCCACCACTAAACCTCCCACCCAATTAAACCTGCAAAATCCCTGTAGGATGAATGGACAATTTCCTTCTGAGCCAAATCCATTACAAATCACGAACATGGCCCCAGCAGTCCATTAACAACAGGAATTTTTCACTATTACCAGATAAAGGCCAAACCTTCCCTGACTTTTGTATGTCATTGTCAGTGATGAGCCCTCACCACACCCGAGAATGCACTGGCAGCTGGCGTTCCTCCATCACGGGCCTCACTCACTTGGAGCTTGTCCCTGGGGCAGATTGTTATAACCCTCCTGGCACTGCAGTAGAGCCTGGCACCATTGTTCAGTCCACAACTCCATGGAGAGTGCTCACAGTACCAAGCCCCATGCCAGCAGCCAGGCTCAGGAAGAGAGTGGCACGTGATTCCCCGAGGCCAACAGTGAGACAGTGAACCAGCTGCAGCTGTGACCGGGCATCACGACGCTGGCTGCAAAGACCCAGCACAGCTGCACTGAAAACCCAAGAAGTCACTTGCAGTCTGAACAACATACACTATTGTAAGTGGAATTGAATCTACCACCAAAAGGATGTGTTCAAGTCCTAACACCCAGTCCCTACAAATGTGACCATATTGAGAAATAGAGTCTTTGCAGATGACCAAGGTAAGATGAGGTCATTAGCATGAGGTTGAATCCAGTGTCTTTTCCCTTTGCCTTTATCAAAGGGAAAATTTGGAGACAGGCACACGCAGTGAGAAGATGGCGTGAAAAGGCCATGTGATGATGGAGGCAGAGATTGGAACACCAACGATTGCCAGCCACTCTCAGAGGCTAGAAGGTGGGCACAGCAGGATCCTACCTGCCAATGCCTTATCTTCCAACTTCTAACCTCCAGAACCGCAGACGATACATTGCTGTTGTTTAAGTCACCCAGTTCATGGTATTGTACTTTGTCACAGCTGATATAGCAGGAAACAGGTCAGTAATATGCAGGTGGCTGTGTTAGGACCTTACACAGGATGGCCTGGGGAAGCACAGAGTCAGCTCTAGGAACCAGATTTGAGTTAATCCGATTTAGGCCCAACACAGTGAAGTAGACAGTTTCCAAAATGTCACCTACCTTTTCTGTGGTTCGTTCAACATCATGGCAAACTAAATAATGTGCAGCCACCTGGTGATCATTCTACACCGATGGCATGCTGCTAGGGACTAAATGTTTGTCTCCCCAAAATTCACATGCTAAAACCCTAACCCCCACTGTGGCTTTATGTGGAGAAGGGGCCTCTAGGCAAGTAATTAAGGTTAAATGAAGTTATAAGGGTGGGGCCCCAATCCAATAGGATGTGTGTCCTTAGAAGAAGAGACTTCAAAGAGCAAACTCACCCTTTCTCTGTGCACACCAAGGAACGACCGTGTGAGGACATGTGAGGACACAGCTAGAAGGCTTTTGTCTACAAGCCAGGAAGAGAGCCTTCACCAGGATTATGTCAGCCAGAGCCTGTCTCGGGCCTCCAGACTCCAGAACTGTGAGAAAATTAATTTCTGTTCCTTAAGCTCCTCAGTCTGTGGTACCTTGTTATGGCAACGGGAGAAGACCAATACACCTGTCTATGCGAAAACTCTCCCAGAATCCCGAGAGGATTCTAGAGCAACATCTTCAAAATCATGGAAAAAAGGGAACTACTTCCTCAGACAACTGCACCCAGAATCTCAGGCAGTGCTCAGTAAGGAGGTGTTAAAATGCAGATATCCTCAAAACCCAGGAGATCCTGATTTAAGAGTCTGAATAGAGTGGGGTCTGTCCATCATTAATCCTGCCTCCTCCCCTCCTGGTGAATTTTACCCAGAAGATGTCCCCAACACACTTCAGCCTATGGCTGGAGTGAGAAAAATGGGCCCCAAGAAGTGTTAGGACAGTAATAAGATCAGAAGTACAAAGAGCCGAACCCCTAGAGGAAGGATGAATCCATCCATCTGCACTTTTTAACTTGTTTTTCTCATGCAACAGTGCTTCCTGAAAGTCTACCAATCCCAGCATAGTAAATTTTAATATTTTACTTAACTGCTGTATAATATCCCAACATAAGAAAAAACTGGCCAGGCATGGTGGTTCACACCTATAATCCTAGCATTCTGGGAGACCAAGACAGGTGGATCCCTTGAGTTCAGGAGTTGGGGACCAGCGTGAGCAAGAGTGAGATGCCGCCTCTAAAAATAGCCAGGCGTTGTGGTGGGCACCTGTAGTCCAGCTACTCAGGAAGTTGAGGCAAGAGGACCACTGAACCTAGAAGTTTGATGTTGCTGTGAGCTAGGATGTCACAACACTCTACCTAGGGCAACAAAGTGAGACTCTGTCTCAAAAACTAAAGAAAATAAAAACTGCATCTCAGTTTGACTACTGCCCAACAGTTATCTCCAATTCCTCTCTTTAGGTTTGTTGACCACTACATGTTTCTCTTTGCACACTAGGCGCACTTTCCAGGGGGAAAGTAGGGGGGCTGCTGAGACTCAGGAGATGTGCGTTACTCCTGGAACACATCTCCCCATGATGCACATTCAAGTGACTGGACAAGGACACGCCCAGGTGCTTCTCCCCTCTCACCAAAACTGACACTAGAGAGCCTTTCATTGTTTGCCCATCTGATGAGTAAATGAGACAACTTCACTGTGGTTTTAATTTGCTTTTGCCAGATTAAAAATAAGATTGATTGAGCAATAAAGCTCCAAGAAAGCAAAAAGAGAGAAAGAGACTGAGCATTTCCCCATATGTTTAATATCCATTTGTATTCACTCTTCTGTGAATTTCTTTCCATGTCTCTTGACCATTCTTCTGCTGGATAGTTTTCTCTTTCTCATTACTTTATGGGAGTTCATTGTATATTCAGCATATTATGGCTTTGTCCATTGCACATATTATTTCTCAGACTGCCAATTGTCTTTTAACTTTGTTTACAATATATTTTTACTATACCACAGTTTGAATTTTTATAGAACCAAGATTGCCCATCTTTTCTTTAATGATTTGTGCTTTAAGGCCTCTCCTATAATCTCAGCATTTTAGGTAGCTAAGGCAAGAGGATCACTCCAAAGTCCAGGAGTTTGAGGTTACAGTGAGCTATCATCACGCCACTGCACTCCAGCCTGGGTCACAGAGCAAGATCCTGTACACAAATTAATTTAAGAAAAACAAACAAACAAACAAAAAAATCCTCTCTTCCTTATGGTAAACTGATAATGGCTCCCAAAGATATACTCATGTCACAGCCTTTAGAAACTATAAGTATTAGTTTACTTCTGAGACATTTCTTATCTCAGAAAGAGCATCTTTACAGACAGGATTAAGCGAAGAATCTTGAAATAAGGAGATTTTCCTGCACTGTCTCAGTGGGCCCTAAATACCATCGCAGAGGGGATCAGACACGCACAGAGAAGGTCATGAAAGATGGAGGCAGAGACTGGAGAGGTGACCACAGCCCAAGGGATCCGTGCAGCCATGGACATTCCACAGGCTGAAGAGGCAAGGAGCCCCCGGAGCAAGCGCGGCCTTGTGGACACCATGATTCCAGACTTCTGGCCTCCAGACTATGACAGGATAAATTTATGTTGCTTGTTGTAAGCACTAAGTTTGTGTGGTTTGTTGTGCAATTTGTTGCAGTGGTGATAGAAAACTAATATGCTACCCAAGATTTGGGGGGGAAAAAAAAAAAAAGCCTACATTTTCTTTGAATGATTTTAAAGTTTTACTTTTCTATTTTAATCTTTCATCCCTCTAGAATTTATTTCTGCCTTGAGGGCTTGAGTTCAAGTCTTTCCCTACAGATCTCCAACTGTTCCGACTCACTGTATTTGTAAGTCTGAAAAATGCAACCTCTTTACAATGTGAATCCTTCTCATTTGTGAACATGTCACTCCCTTTCTTTTAGTTAGGATTTCATTTATGTCCTATTATGACATTTTATAGATTTCTCCATCTAGGTTTCACTTATTTTTAGAGAAAGGACTTCTTTTAAGAGCAGTTTTAGGTTCACAGCAAAATGGACAGGGAGGTACAGAGGCCGCCCATGGACCTCCTGCCCCCACAGCCACGGCCTCCCCCACCTACACCAGAGTAGGGCTCCAGCTACACTGGCATGTCGCTGTTACCCAGAATCCACAGGTTACATTAGGGTTCATTCTTGGCCCTGATGTAAATTACGGAGTTACATTCCATGGGTCTGAACAAGTAACAGCAGAACCTCTATAAGTGACCACTCAAGGGAGTGTAACAATACTGGTCAACATGAGGAGGGGGTCAACCTAAGGAACTAGGCCTGCTGTACTGATACATACATGTGGTGCATGTCTGGCCTATGAGAATTAGGTCAACTTACGAGGTGGTCAGTGAAGGGAGGTAGTCAGCTGTGGAGGTTCCACTGTAACTGTGACATGTATCCACCATGATAGCACCACACAGAGTATTTTTACTACTCTTTAGGGTAGTAAAGTACTATACCCTGCCTGCTCACCCCTCCCTCCAACCCCAGGTACCCACTGACCTTTTTACTGCCCCCATAGTTTTGCCTTTTCCAGAATGTCATATATTTGGAATCACATGTGTGCAGCATTTTCAAATTGGGTTCTTTCTCCTAGTAATGTGCATTTAAGGTTCTCCTCATATCTTTTTTTTGCAGTTTTTGGCCAGGCCGGGTTTGAACCTGCCACCTCCGGTATATGGGGCCAGCGACCTACTGACTGAGCCACAGGTTCTGCCCATCCTCCTGTTTATGACTTGATAGCTCACTTTTTTAAACCCAGAATAATATTTCATGGTCTGGGTGAAACACAGTTTGTTTATCCATTTACCTACCAAAGGATATCATGGCTGCTTCCAAGTTTGTTTTTGTTTTTTTTTTTATTAAATCATAAACACATAAAACATATATACACTAATGCATTTATGGGGTATAATGTGCTGATTTCATATAGAATTAGGAACACTTACACCACACTGGTTAATATGTACCTCATCTCACTTACTTAATTACTGTGTTAAGACAATTATACTCTATACTTAATAGATCCAACCTGTACCCTTACAATATGCACCATAGGTGTGATCCCACCATTCACCCTCCCTCGATCTGACCTCCCCCTCCCCCCCCAGACCCCCACCATCCTCCTTCATCCTGGACCATGGTTGTGATCTATCTTCAAGTGAAAGCGTGAGTGACTGTAAATTGGTTTCACAATAGTACTGTGTTTTGGTACTTATGAATAAAGCTGCTATAAATATCCACGTGCAGGTTTCTGTGTGGACCTTCGTTTTTGGCTTACTTGGGCATATGTTAAGGAGCATGAAGGTTGGATCCTGTGGTAAGAGCATGTTTAGTCTTACAGGAGCCTGCCCGCCTCCCCTCCAAAGCAGCTGTACCAGTTTGCATTTCCACCAGCACCAAATGAGAGCCTCTGGCACTCGACATTCTCACCAGGGCCTGGTATTGCTGTGATTCTGGACTTGGGTCTTTCCAATAGGTACAGAGTGACGTCTCATTGTCATCTGTTTTTTTCACTTTTTTGTTAGATTATGCATCAGAACTGCATATATTTGTGAGTTAGAAGACATCTAAATGATGAATGGCTTTCACAAGTAAGGTTCCTCCCCCTTCCCTAATCCACCCTTTAGCCAGAAGCCGGAGGCAAGGCTGTCCAGGGCCCGTGATTTGCTCCAGATTATCAAGGAACTGAGCATATCCTGTCTTGTCTTCCACCATCTTTAGCAGAAAGTTGCCACAATGTGATCCCAGGAAGGCTGTTGCATTTCCCGTATCTTGTCTGTACTCCATATAGGAAGAAGGTACAAGGGCCAAAAGCACCTTCCCCCGGGTCTTCCTATCTGGTGAGGAATGTCCTCCTACAGGAATTCTGCCTGAGGCCCACTGGGCAGACCGCCATCCCACAGCCAATGCCAGCTGCAAAGCATGCTGAGAGCTCACGGATTTTTATGTGTGCATACTGCCAACCCAAACAAAATTTAAGTCTTTCGTTTGTTTTTTGTAGAAAAGCAAGAATGGCTGGGCCCCTTCATGGTTGCTGCAGTCTATTCCTAGGTACCCAACAGATTCTGTGTTACTATGATGAATGTGATCATTTTGTTCTATTGAAACTTTTAATTAGTTATCATTAGTGGAAGTAAAATTACTGATCTTTGTATGTTCAACTTACCTTCAGCATTCCTGTAAAACTACTTTGTTGATTCTAATCATTTGTCAGTATTTCTTTTGGTTTTTCAAATTGGACGATTATAGCATCAGAAAATAGTAGCAATTTTGTTTCTTCCTTTCCACTTTTTATTTCTTATCTTGAATTTTGGCTCTAGGACATATGCTATAAGAGAAGTGACTTGGTTTTAATTTTCTTGCACCATTAAATATGGTAGTTCCCATTTTTTTCTGGTTTATACCCTCTCTCAGTTCAGGGAGTTCAGTTTTCTAGGTGTTTATAAGTGAAAGTGAGTGAAAGTTTATGAGAGAAAGGGCAGAGGTCAAAATCTACTATAAAAATCATGACAGTAAGTAAAGCAAGCAAACAGCCCTCAGAATGGGAGAAGATATTTACAGGTTATGTCTCCGATCACTCCTATTCTTGAGGCTTTTCATTGTGTTTTATATTTTCTTGAATGAAATTTTCATTTTCAGAAGTTCTACTTTATTTTTTTTTTAACAATTTTATTTCTTTAGTGAAGTTTTGTTCATTTTCTGCAGTGTTTCTGTAGTTTCTTTATGTTAGGTTTCTATTTTCTTTTGTATTTAATTGAGTTTCCTTACAATCCAAATTCAAAATTCTTTATTAGTCATTTCAATAGTATCTTTGCAGTTGATTTTATCTGTTATGGAGTTATTGGCTTGGGGGATGCACTTTCATTCTAATTATTCATATTTCTGGTGTTCATTTCTGATTACTTCTCATCTGGAGCAGTTATGGCTTCTTACTGTTGAATTTTCTTCTCTTAAAATAATACAGTGCCCAGCTTAACCTCTGAAATAGTAGGTGGTGCTTGTGGGTGAGACTCAATCACATCCTGTATGATTGAGTCAGCTTATGCAGTAAAGGGCATTCAAAATGACCTCCCTGTCAGTAGGTGGCACTTGCCAGAAGGAAAAATCTGTGATTTTGTTTTGGGTTCCTGTGATTGGCTCTAATCTCTCAGCAAGAAGACCTTGATTACTGCAGTTGGTGGGTGGGCCCTAGAACTTCAGTTGAGTCTTTATTCTCTGTCACAGCAGAGAGGAGTGGGGGACCTGTGTGGTTGGGTGGAGCAGGGTTGGTTGAACTTGCCTCTGGCTCCACCAAATCTGACAAGGTATCCATTTCAGCAGGGGTCAAAGTGCTGCTCCCAGCTTCTGCGTAAAGCCACCAGAGAGAAGCAGAATTGGCCCAAACTAACCAAAGAGTCTACTTGTGGAGGAGGCGGCCATCTGATATTCATGATCTGAGGTCTAAAGCAGGCTTCATCCTGCTCCTACTCCATAGTTTTTTTTTCCTGTTGTCTGCCAGCAGAGAGAAGCTCAAGGCAGCTGAACTTCCCCACAACTGTGATGTGGGCTGGGAAGTTCCCTGTCCAGGATCCTGGACTGAACTGAGAGCATAGACCTCCTGTGGAGGCGAGGATGACCCACAAGCTGGGTGCCACACTGTTTTCTCCCCCCTTAATTTCCTCTCTGGGCACCCTTACCCACTAAGACTAATTCACAAATGTCTTCTCTGTGTCCCCAAGCAATGCAATCAATACTTTGAGGTACAAGATCTTGCCTACAAGCCTATTTCTGGGTCCCCATAGATCAATCCCTGACCATGCCAGGAAGAAGTGTGTTGGTCCTGAGCTACCCACACAGTGCCCAAGCAGTGGGTAGTTCAGTGTTCTTCTGCCTCAGAGTGTGACCCACTATGATGAGGTGACCAGGCAAACAGTACCAGGGATGGCAAGAGGGCAGGGAGCTCATAGTCTGAGAACCATCAGGCCCCTGCAGGTCCTCTAGAAGAAAGACCTGAGCCCCACTCTCAGTGGAAGAGTGTGGTGCCTCAATTACCTTGCAGTAGCCATGAGTGGGGAGGGTAAAGGGAGAAAGAGTCTGAAAGGTTTGAGCCCCAGTCTCTGTAGAGCCCTTGGTGTGGCACCTTAATCTCCTTGCAGTAGCCAGGAGAAGGAAGGGCAAGAGGAGAAAAAGTCTGAAAGGTTTGAGCCCTACACTGTGCAGTAGCTCCAGCGTAGTGGAGGTTCCAACAGGGCTCCTATGAGTTCTGGCTCAAATAGGGGAGGAAAAGAATCTGGATAGAAAAAGCTAGCACTTTAGTCATCTCAGTCCTTCTCTCCAGAGGTCGCCCACCAAGAATGCCCAGGTTTTGCTATTGTGGTTTTGCGATTGAGCCTCACTTCCAGGATCCAGTGGACCCCTGTGATTCCCACAGTCTGGGTTGGAGTTGGGAGATATTTATGTAGGAAAAAGCAAGAGAAAAACTGAGGGATTAAGGTCCTCTGGGGAGCACCGTGGGTGGAGAAGCAATATGGTGCCTGCCATCTCAGCTCAAGTCTACAACCTGATGTTTTGTCCTCCAGAAGCTCCCAGTTCACTGGTGGCAGCAGCTTTTCAGCATGTGAGGATAGAAGAGCTCTCAACAGCTCAGGAGCTGAGACTGCTGGAGATGTGAAGGAAGGAGAAAGAACAGTTTCCCTTTTCCCTCTCGCTGGACTATAAGCCTCTCAGTGTTGATCTCTGTCCATACCTTACTCCTTATTCTGTGCTGTAACTTCTTCACGTGGAATCTCTGGTAGGTTCTGTCACTTTTTCCTTGGAATTATCCTTGATCTACATTTGTTTGTTTGTTTCATCTAAAGGTTTTTCTTCTTTCCAAGATGATCTGGCAGCTGGTGTCTCTGGTCTCCATCTTTTATAGGATTTTTGGAGGGGAATACTGGGATGGGGTTTTGGCTTACTCTCAAAGCCATCTAGGAACATGTAGTAGCAGAAGCCCCACTGATAGTCATCTCTGACCATTAAGGAAATTAGGTTAATTTATACAGTTTATTTACTTGTTGCTCAGGCTAGATTTCAGTGGCCCAATTATAGCTCACTGTAAGCTAAAATTCCCAGGTGCAAGTGATTCTGCAATCTCAGCTTCCCAGGTGATTGAGACTATGGGCACATGCCACCACACCCAGCTAATTATTTTTATTTTTCTATTTTTAGAGACTGGGTCTTGAAATATTACCAAGGTAGAGCTCAAATACCTGGCCTTAAGCAATGCTCCTTCCTTGGCCTCCTAAAATACTGGGATTACAGGTGTGAGCCACCATGTCCATTCTAGAGTCAGGTTTAGACTGAAGGTTTACCAGTCAGAATCTCAGCCATTCTAATTAATATATAAACCCTAAGCCTTGGAGCAATCGATTCAATGAATTGATAAAGCTGACTTTTACATGTGCAAAACTTAACTCAGAGTTTGACTTTCTATTTTTTGCATCTATGGAAAAGCCTGAGAGGTTTGCATTTTAGATGCATTAAATTGGTTTGCTCACTCCATATAAAATAGAGACAGAATAAATATGTCAAAAGCTGCACTGAGCTGGAGAGAGAGCTGATGTGACAGGTGTCAAAGCTGTTATTAAGACAACAAGCCAAAATGAAGGCAGTAGTGAAGCCTTTAATCACTTACAGTAAGGGGCTAACTAGAGAAACCACTAGCTCTCTCTAATGTTCTATTCTTACCCTTGGAAAGGTGCCAGGTGAAGACCAACTGCATCACAGCTGATGGGAGGTGCACCTCTCACTGCTGAGGGAGTCCTGAACAAAAGATTCCCAATATGTTATGGACCCAGAAGGTGGGGCAAGGATAAAGTGGAAGGACTAGAAGTAGAAAAGTAAAGAGTACTGAGTCCGAGTGGGGAAAGGTGTCTTTAAGGTCTCTCTTTCTTCCCTATAAGGAGGTCTCAGTAGAATTGCCCGGGGAAGCCCTCAAAGAGAACCTCCAGGCTAGAAAGAGGCCTCCAGCGGTTGCACGTGGGCTGGAAATCTAGCGCTGCAAGAGTATGGCCAGCAGGGGGAGCTCCGTCCTAGAATGCAACTCCTTTCCGAGAGTGCAAGGGACCGTGCACCACGTTTAACATGGGGCGGGGCCGCTTTATCCATGGTCATACCAGATAAAATGTGTAATTGCCCATAGTCAGACTAAAAAGCATTTGGCCCAGAGTTGGACTCCTCAATTTGGCTAATACTTTGAGAAAAATAGCCCACAACTATGCTTAAATTGTTCTTTCTGCTACAGGGAATGTGTGCTGTCAAACCGTCTATAAAACCAGTGTATGGTGCCCCATGATCGCATTACTGTACACAGATATGATTTAATAATAATAATAAAGCAAAAAAAAAATGCTTTACCAAATTAACTAAAATTCATTTACTTAGGTTGAAAGACTGAAAATGCACATGAAATTTTACTACAGTAATGGGAGAGCTACATGGTCCTTCAGTGAAAATGTACTTTAAAATTTTACGCACAGTCATAACCAACATGCACAGCTCTGCACACTGTAAACTGCACACGTGTCAGACGCTTTCTCAGTAAACCTTTCATTTTCATTTCTGATAACCTCTTGCTGACAACAGTTGTCAATTTTGTTGAAGACAGTGAAAAGGGCTTTAAATGAATGCTTTTGTAACAAAGTGGACTGTTCAATTATCCTCTGAGTCACACCCTTTGACAACTAATTATATAAATATGGAACAAAGTCATTTAAGGTCATACTTTTAGGTTCAACAAATGCTTCTCACAATGCCATTGTGTGTTCAGTAATACACACAAAAGTTAACAAAGATATTTCAGCTCAAGGAAAGAGCCTATTCGTATTGTTCTCTAGCATGAAGTAAACCCACGTTTGGATAAAATTCTGTTGAGATATTTGGGGCGATAGCTTCTATGTGCAGTTTCTCAATCCTTCCTAGTCTGGGTTTGTGGAAAGTTCTGTGGGTATTGATCATGGGTCTTCTAGACATCCCGACCTTACCTGTCAACCATCACTCCTGGGGTTTACTTTTAGAATATACTTCTTTATATGGTTGAAAATGTGATGGCTTTGCTACTTGTGAAAAAATAAGAAAGAAGTTTTCAAGTTTGACTCTAATCAAACTTGTGTTCTGAAGAATTTCAGAATGCTTCATCTAGAAGCAACAAGCCATATAATCATTACTTAAATGGCTCTGCAATGCACTCTAATACGGAATCTTCTGACCACACGGGCATTTTAATTTCATTTATTGATACTTTATTAGAGATACCAGTAGTGGGAGGGTTTAAATCTGCTTGGCCTATTTTTCAGGCTGTGGCTAAATTTTTGGGTGTGTGTGTGTGTGTGTGTGTGTGTGCGCGTGTGTGTGGAGTACTACAAAACTTTTGAGCCAGGCCATGTTACAGTCCATTATTTCACTTCCAAGAAATCTTGTCGACAGCATCTTTTCTGATTCACCCGTATCAGCTTCAACTTGCTGGGCTTACCAGCATTGCTGGGAAAGCTTTGTGTGGTTTTGTCTGTGTGGATTTTACACTTATTGAATTTTGTGTATCTCAAAACTTTCATAATTAACCACATAACAAGCTATTGGAATAACTCCATGAAACCAGGACATTTACATTTATGCAGGAGGAAAATAAAATATTTTACTGACAGTTCATCAGTTAATCCAGTTTCATTCTACTTTCATTATTCCATTCATGCTTGAATTATTAATTAATTATCCAAAGGGGGGTTTAGGTGGTTATTCAGAAAACTGAAACACCACTCCTCCCTCACTGCCTTTCTTATTCAATGGTTTCTATTTTATTATTTGACCCTATGGTTTGAATGCTCACTCCAAGACTCATGTGAAAATTTAATCTTCATTGTAATGGCATTAAGATGAGGGATTCTTAAGAGATGATTAGGTGATAAGGACTCTGTCCTCATGAATTAATTAATGCTCTTATCATAGGAGTTGGTTAATTATTCCCATAGTGTATTCTTTCTTTTCTTTTCTTTTCAAGGACAGATACAAGTGACCATACAATTAGGTTACATTGTTTGCATTTGTAAGATAAACTCAAGAGTTGTAATTGAGTCCTTCATCAGGAAGTGCCATATACCCCTACATTGTAACTCTTTGGTGGGAACTTATTGAACTCCCTCCACCATCCAACCTTCTTGAATTTAACTGTGGTTTGCTCTAGCGTAGGCCTATACTTGTTAATCTACTAGTTTCAATTTAGTATTAAGGGCAAGGGATGCTTGATTTTCCCATCCTTGAGATACTTTACTAAGAAGAATGTTCTCCAAGTCCAACCAGTTAAACACAAAATATGCAAAGTCTTCATCTTTTTATGGCTGAATAGTATTCCATGATATACCTATACCAAAGTGTATTAAACTGGCCAGAGTTGATGCTGAGTAAAGACCCTCACCATATGCTAGCACCCTGATCTTGGACTTTCCCACCTGCAAATTAGTGAGTTAAATAAACATCTACTGTTTGTAAATTACTGAGACCCAGTCTCTGGTTTTCAGAGACTAAGACACTGAATTAAATTTAAGTATTTTATGTAGCCAGCCAATGTGTTCCATCCTTTACTATGCACCGTCTGCTGTCAAAATTTTATATGCCTGGATGATCCTCCCCTATATATATTTTACCTAATCCTTAATTGTCGGCATGGCCTCATATGAAATAAAACAAAATGACTAATACACATTTTCACTGCTGCTTTGCTGATTTTTTTCAAATAATACTCTTTTTTTAATACTCTGGTAAATTGAGCCTTTAATGTCACCTGTCACAAATAATCAAATTTTTGCCAGTTCTACTAGGTATAATTCTCTAACTAACATAAAGCAAGATAAAATATTGAGATACGGTATGTAAGCCTAGTAACTAATTCCCTAAGTGTTCCCTAAGCCTGTTTTCTACATTCTCTGATCTGGATCTTTTTTAAGCAAGGCAGCTGAATCAGAACTCTCTCTCAGTTCTTCCTCTTGTTTCATTTGTTGAGAAAAAATTATATACAACATTATATGTTATGCATTACATGGACGTATAGGTGAATATTATATGTATGTGTTGCATATGTATAAATATGTGTATGTCAATGATGATTTCCCTTCAGGATCAAAAATTTTGAAAAGAAAACAAGGTGGAACATAGAATATGATTTCTGTGCCAAAATTAATAAATAACAGATAGTTGTTTTCCTTTTACAGTATCGATAAGAACTGTATTTCCTTGTTAAGCAGAGTTATATGTGAGTTTTTCTCCTGTTCTCAAGATCTATCCATCAAAAGAAAATCTGCATTACCAAAATAGTAAAATCTCATGAAAATTTCAAAATAGTTTTTTGAAAGTGTCTATCTTGACCTTCTATATATTTCCTAAAAAAAAATTAAAAAGATAACTTTATCCTCAGGCACGCATTAAGTGATATATTTCTTAAATACATTTTCTTTTACTTGAATTAAAAAAAAAGGATGAATACATTTTATAGTAAAAACTGAAATCAAAATTAATTACCTTTATAATAATTACATTTTCTCTTCTTTTATTTATTTCTTAATGGATTTTTTTTAATTGTTAAATCATAGCTGAGTACATTAGTGCAATCAAGGGGTACAATGTGCTGGTCTCATATACAATCTGAAATATTCTCATCAAACTGTTCAACGTAGCCTTCATGGCATTTTCTTAGTTATTGTATTATTCCTTTGTTCTTATTTTACAGCACTGATATATTCATAAATTTTTTACTCTGTCATTGGAAAAATGGAAAAAGGTATTTTAAATTTATTAAAGCTCCCAATTTCCATCTTTCTCCACAAAAACTTGTAAGTTGATTTAGATAAAAACTACTGTCATTAAATGTTTCTCTATTGACTAAGCTAGAATAGGGAAAAACTATTAAGGAAATCACAGATAATTTTAGTCATTTTCGAAAGCACGCAACAAATAATGTAGCACTCTAAATCTGAAGCTAAAGTGGAAAAAGTACTTCAAGTACATCTCAGCAAGATATTTAAAGTTAGTAGCTTATGTATTCAATATTCTTCTATTTAATACACACAAAGATATACACACATCTAATATATTATGTGTATATACAGATATTTATGCACATATAATAATTTATAGTTATTTAAATAACAGTTCAGGATCAGGAAGAGTAGAAAAAGAATCCATGTATAATATTTAATGTTTTTGTACTTGACTTTTAAAATAAGATGTAAAATGTCGGAGAAATTTTCATTGTAAAATTACTTTCTTGCTAATTAAACTAATTCAGTATGTTTGAACCTTTCATAACATAGCCATTACAGTGATTCTTGAACATGTCAACGTATGATAGGTATTTTGTTTGACTACAATAATGGGACTGGTTTCCAAAACCACAGAAGAAATTGATCTCATCTCACTTAACGATAAAATGTTACTATTGAAGATGGCTCATTATGATTTTGTCAAGTGGTAGGACAACATATGATATGTTTTACTCTTATGAAAATGAAGCACCCACAATAAAGCATAGTTTTCTAGAGAATGCTATGGGCTCTTTTTTATTATAAAAAATGTTGATTAATATAGTGACACCCTATAGAAGAAAAGTCTGTTGTAATGCTTGGAATATCTTATAACAGAAGAAGAATCATTTCACTCAGGTTTTCCCAGTGAAATACTGTAACTGAAATTTCATCTTTCTTCTTTCAAAACTAGAATCAGTCTTTAGCAGGAGCAAAGCAAGTAAAATGATGTGTCATGACAGTGGCCACTTTGGGTGTGTGCACGTGTCTGTGTTCCTGTATTTGGAAGCAAATGTGTGACAGAGACAGAGCTAAGGAGAAACAAAAGACAGCCAAGATTTGTATGAAATAGAATGCTTTTAAACACTTTCTCCTGTGTTCATTGCTGAGTGACCTTAATCTTTCTTTACTAGGAAAATAACAGAAGATAGCAGGTAATTTAATAGGTCATGCAGCCCCCTCCCAGGAGGCCCCACCCAGGGCAGCCCGGAAGCACCCCAGCAGAGGCAGCAGAGTAAAGGATGTTGTGAGCTAATTGGAGAACTTTTCTTCCCACATTTGTTTGTTGCAATGGTGCCAGGTCTGGTTTTGGAGAACTTATCTACAGAGATTGATTTTAAAGATGTCTATTTTTTTATTTCAAATTTTTAAGCAGCATTTTTTTGTTTTTTCCCCTCCCCACAGATCCCATTTATTACCACAATTCCAACAGATTGAACAAAGCTTAAATACCTTTTTCTGCCTTGTTTCTATTTTATATTTTGCATCAATGTTAATGTTTTTGGCATACTTTGCATCTTTATTCAAAAATGTAAATTTCCTTTGTCAATCTATGGACATACCCTTATATAGAGGTAGATGGTTGGGTCAAAAAGAGATGTCAAGTGAAGTGATAGGGGCCACAATGGGGAAATCAAAGTGGTGCAGAGCATTGCCAGGAGATCGTGCCATAAGCAATGATGGGTAAAGGGTCAGTCTTTGTTTAAAAAGAAAAGTTATTGTGATGTATTTTGTGAAGCATGCTTATAGCACTATGAGTCTTGATTAAGAAGAAAAAGAGGGGAAAAAAGAACATTAATACCCAGAACATTAGTACCTAGACTTTAAAAAAAAGGAATATGGTCTTAGGAGTTCATTTAAACCACAGGAACTTTTCACTTCTCTCATGTCAGCTGTACCAGTCAGGGATTAAGTAGGACTAAAAGTTGTACAGGCCTTTATTGTTTATTGCAAATTTACAACTTTAATAAAGTATAATTATTACCAGCAGAGTATTTTTAACTGTAACTATTGTATACAAACAAATCTTGATATCCAGAAGCACGTGAAATTTGCAACTTTCCAGCCTGCCGATTTTTGTAAATACAAATTTAAAATACACCTTTTAAATACAAATTTTTGGCTGGCACATGGCTCATGCCTGTAATCCTAACACTCTAAGAGGCTCAGGAGGGTGAATTGCTTGAGCTCTGAAGTTCAAGACCAGCATGAGCAAGAGCGAGACACCATCTCTTGAGGTTGCTGTGAACTATGGTGCTATGGAACTCTACCCCGGTAACAGAGTGAAATTCTGTTTCCAAAAATAAATAAACAAACAAACTAACACATATTTTAGACTCAACCAGGCTCTGATAAGTGGAATCGTTACTGTTTATAGGTTTTTTTTTATTTCAGATTAATAAAAGGGTACATATGATTAGATTACATTGTTTGCATTTGTTAGGTAGGACTCAAGTTGTAGTTGAGACCTTCATGCAGCAGAAGGTGTGCCATATACCCCTACATGGTACCTATTTGGGGGAGAGCTTCCCAAACCATCTCCCTCTCCCACATTCTTGAATTTAATGGTACTTTTCTCTCATGTGATCATGTAGTTGTTCATCTTCTAAGTATTGTGTACATTGGATGCTTGATTTTCCATTTTCGTGATATTTTACTTAGGAGGAAGTTCTTCAAATTCTTCCAGGTAAATACAAAAGATGTAAAGTCTCCATCTTTCTTTATGGCTGAATAGTACTTCATGGTGTATACATACCAAAGTTTATTTGTCCATTCATAGGTTGGTGGGCATGTGGGTTTTTCCACATCTTGAAGATTTTGAATTGAGCTGAGAAGGTATCTGCATGTTACAAATATGACAAAGAGCCAATAACAATTGACAACAAAAAGTTAACTCAAAACGAATCACAGATTTAAATGTCAGACCTAAAACCATAAAACTCTTAGAAGAAAATAAAATAAAAAAGCATATCTTCATGACATTGAGCTAGGTAAAGCCTTCTAAGATAAAATACCAAAACCAAAAGTAACAAAAGGAAAAAATACACATACATACACATAGGACTTTATCAAAAGTAGACATGTTTATTGTTACAAGGATAACATCAGGAAAGTGAGGGTACAACCCACATAAAGGAAGAAATCTAAAAACATGTCTCATAAGGGGCTTGTACCTAGAATGTGTACATAGACATATACACATGTAAGTATATATGTACTACACATGCACATATATGTGCATAGAACTCTGACAATACAAGAATAAAGAGATAAATATACAATTTTTAAATGGGCAACAGATATTACTGGATATTTCTGCAACTGATGAACAAGTATATGAAAAGATGTTCAATGTGATTACACATCAAAGAAATGCAAATCAAAACCTCTGTAAGATGCCACTTCTCACCCACTGGGATGGTTCTAGTTAAGAAGACACCTATCAATATGAAGACTGACAATTACAGTTTGTGAACTTGTCCTAGAAAAGGTGCTACCTACCTGATTGCTGAATATCACTGTGGTCACCCTGGAAGGACTCCTTTTAGAAAGTTATGCACCAATGCCAGCACCTAGTGCATCCTTCAAAGCAATTTTATAACACATTTTCTGCAATTTTTTAACTCTTTTTCTGTTAATGTTTTAGTAGGAACCTCGATGTCCTGAATGTCATCAAAATGTCTTCCTTTCAGCATTTCCTTTATCTTCAGTTAAAGTAAAGAGTGGTGTTCTACTCACCAGTGAAAAGAAATGAAGCTCATCAAGGCACAAGGATGAACTTGAAACATTATCTAAAGTGAATCAAGCTGTCACAGAAGACCAAATTTTGTATGGTTTCTACTTGTGAAATGTCCAAAATAGGCAAATACAAAGAAATAGACAGCACACTAGTGATTTCCTCATTTTTAAAGCTAGGGAAAATGTGGAATGATTACAGTATCTATAGGGTTTCTTTAAAAGGGAAGGAAACATTTTAAAATTAATTGTGATGGTGGCTGTACACATATGTGCATATAGCAAAATGCACTGAACTATATGTTTTTAATGAATGAATTCTGTTATGCAAATTATATATCCATAAAGGTATTGTTCATAAAAGGTAATAAATACTCAGAACTCAAAAAACAATATAGGAAGCAAGTTCAACTTTTGATAAGAGAAAAACATTTTTATGTTAATAAATGTAATAACATGTCTTGTTATTTTGGTATCTATGACCAGTACAAAAGGAGAAATGAAAGATGTGTAACCATGTGTAACTGCATATTTCTAAAGAGAACTGAAAACTTTTTTTTTTTTTTTTTGAGAGAAAGAGTCTCACTATCTCACCCTCAATAGAATGTCATGAGTTCACCACTCACAGCAACCTCAAACTCTTGGGCTTAAGCGATTCTCTTGCCTCAGCTTCCCAAGTAGGTGGGACTACAGGCCACCCACCACAATGCCTGGCTATTTTTTTGTTGCAGTTCTTTAGCTGGCCCAGGCCAGCTTTGAACCCACCACCCTCGGTGTATGTTTCTCACAGTAACCAGTGTGCTACAGGTGCCCAGCCAAGAACTGAAAACTTTTAAAGACAGATAAGTCATTAGAACTTATTAAAGGCAGATTAAATTACAACTATCCTCAACATCTCTCTACTCCCTTCTCCCCACTGTCATGGAAATTATTGTACCTATTATTTATCTTCTTGAGGGGAAGATTTTTCTTTTGGTCTCTCCCCCCCCCCCCTTCTAATTCCTTTGTGGAAAGTCAAGTTATTTCTCTATACAGTGTCTCATGTGGGAGCATTCCAAAATATTTAGTTATAGGGACTCGAAGTCACTGAAAGTGAATTTTGGGTCTCTGTTTTATAGATGGCTACTACCTATGTGACTTATTTCTTATTTCCTTATTTCTTTCTTTGAAGAAAAAACAAATTGACAAAACATGAGTTTTCTGTATGCTCAGTAGACTATTTGGAAGTTAGCCAGGCTTGATCTGTTTTTTAAATATTTTATACAAAGAAAGTTGCCTTTCAAGGGTGAAAAATGGGGTGTACTACTCAAGTAAGAGTTTAGCAGAGAGCATTCGAGAATTCAACACGAAGTGAATCTCAATCCCAGAAATGCTTTGACAACGGTCTCCTTTGGCCCAACATGGAGTCAGCATTTGGATGCCAACTTCGCACATGTTGATAGTACTCATTTTAGCCAGAAGAAACCACCAGAGGGCAGAGTAGCACCCTTAAAATAATCAGGGGGTGGGGGGGGTTGCTTTTTTCATAATTTCCCAAACCTATTCCCAATTGGGGAAAACACCCATCACCTTGTAAAAAAAAGGTAGGTTAAAGAAGAATACATTTGGCCCCTTTACTACTCAAGTGAGAGGAAAGAATGAGAGGAAAGTTATGTAGGCAAATTAAAGTTTAATGTACTGAATTTATTACATTTAGAGTATGAGAGTCTGCCTACGATATGCTTATGGAAGAGAAAAAAGAGAGTCAGAGACAATGATTTAAAATAGTGAGAAGGCAGAAACTACAGTATTAATTTTGGAATAATATAATAAAGAAAAACAAAGTAAAATTGCAGGGAATATGCTGAGATTCAGAAAACATTTGTTAAATAAATGTATATCAGGTTTTCTTAGATTTCTTTGTCATTTCAGCATTGTCTTCTTTTGCTTAAACAAATGAAGATACACAGGAGTCAGAGAATTGCCAAGAGGACTGCAACCTGCTTATAACACTCGAGTGGGAGTCCAGAGTGATTAATAAAACAATCTTTGCAGTCTTAATTATATTTATAATGCATGCATTTTAACAGAAGTCATAATATTGAGGTGACTATCTCCATGGTCTCAAATGAAAATAAAGAGATGTTTTGTCAGTGTTCACTCATCCTTTTATTACCAAACTTTTCTTATAAGCAAATAATGTTCCAGAGACTCTGCCAGACTTTAGGTGTGACATGGGATATTCTCCAGGTGTTATCCCCTCAGGAAGCCTATGATGTGATAAAGATATTATATAAATAAGTAAACAAGCACATTAAATATTAATAAATTGTGCTGAATACTGTGAAAGACTGATGCTGAAAGCAAAAATCAAAGCAAAAGCATTAAACAAGTACATAGGTGGATTGATCTATCTTTTTCTGACGTTTAAAAAAAGAGATGAGGTTTAAACTGAGATTAAAGACTGGTGATGAGTTACTATCTGAATTGTGAAATCGGGGATAGCAACATTTGTTAAGTGTTTGAAGTACTTTTCAGAGCTTATTGAAAATGCTAAGAACTAAAATAAATGAGTAAAAGTATGTGTAACTTGAGATGAGTTTGTGCAGGTTTTCAGAGGATATGCATAGCACATACAAAGTGAGGAGCAAGGGTAACTGATCGGGTTTTAGATGATCAGTTAAGTGATTGCATTTAACTTTTACCATGACTGTGGTTACAGCCTGGCAAGTCCAGGACTTGGGGATGGAGGTGACCCCTGTCTTATTCTAGATACAACAGCATTTCCATGGCAGTTGGGAGAAAGTCCGAGATGAGAGGGGTTCTAAAAACTGTGAATGGATTGTTCAGCTTTCTTATCTTGGTAGAGAAAGATTACACAAAGAGAAATGAATCCAAAATAACACAGAAAACTAACACAAAATTTTGGAGTTAATTAAATCAAATTACTATTTGCTGGGAGAATGGGGAACTGAAGACCCCACTCTTGGCAAAGGAAAGCACCCTCAGAAAAAGAGGAAAACTAAAAAGTAAGCTGAATGAGTAGGAACAAAGAAAAGTCAGCTAGTTTACATTTAAGCTAGCCATTGCTAGCAAGCTTCTTGCCTTTTCTGAAATTCTAGCCTGTTGAGGATACAGCTTACAAATACCCTGCTGGGTCTGTGAGCACCCTAAGGAGAATAATGGTCATAGAAGAGGCTGTGACAAGTCCTAAGAACAGATACATCTTCTAGGGACTTCCCTGTCCATTAAACAGGCAAAAGCAGAGACCCATTCTGGATATTTGCATTTGCCTGGGGCAGAGACCCAGGAAGTAGCTCGAACTCTGAGATATGGACAGAAGAGCTTATATCCCTTATAGCAGAGGAAAATCTTCTGTGGTGGTAATGGGAGAAAAATGCCTCCCTCCCACCAATCCCTCAGAGGAGATTAAGGCTGGTGGAGTCTTACTCCATGGAGATATAGAAGAGCTTAACACCTCCCTAGAAATCTGTGTGTGTGACCTCAAGCAGGAGGCTCTCCCAACACAAGGCTCAGATTACTGAAGGCCACCCTTAAGTTTAATAATAATAACAATAAAAACTGATATGATCAATCTGAGAAACTGCTCACATATTTGTTCCCTTCCTCATCTTACCCTCTGGGCAAATAGACTCCAATAAAATCAGAGTGGAGCAAACACTCGAGGCCATTGCCGGAATCAGACAGGCAATGCATCCCCGAGATCCCACTTTTAATTCTACTCTATGTCTCTTGTCTTTCTTTACTGTTGCTTCTGACTTTGTATTTCTTCAGTTGATTGCTGCCAGTTTCCACAGGTCTCAGGGGACTCTGCTCTTGGGTCCTTTCCCAAGAAAATAATAATAGAAAAATGAGAAATAATAATGATAATAAAAATATAAATGAGAAAATAATAATAGAAAAATGCTTTGGTCAGATGTTTAAGTTTTGGGTGTTTCAAAGTAAACCAAGGGTAGTGCTAATGGCTGCAGCATGAAATCTAGTTTTGTTCTGAAGTCAACCAAACCAAAAAACATAAACAATAAAAATAGATATTAATGAAGTTTATGAAGGATGAGGAAGTGCTTGAGGCTTTCTTTCCTCCAACTTATAACTTTATCTACTTTATATGCTGTTTTTCCTCACTTATTAGAAAGTAAAAAACATATCACTTCTTAGCCTTTTGGCTAAGATCAAGTGCATAGAAAGTAAAATACAGTGGTTTTCTGAAAAATCAATTAGAGATTGATAATTTATATGTAATTTTAGTTTTTCTTATGTTTCATAAAATATCTCTGTAATTGATAAAGTTTTATACATCAAATTTAAAATAACTAAAATTGTAAACCATTTTAAGTCATTAAAGTAAATATGATAATATCAATAACATACTTTATAATGTCTGTTTCACTGATCTGTAAGTTTCTTCAAAGATATTCTCAAGAAAAACTTATATATGTTCACAGACTAGTTATAAAGGAAATTATTTTAGGTTATTGATAAGGGTCCCCTAATCAACATTTTATTTTTCAAATTTTTAGTTCAACATAGTTCACAATTCCTGAGAAATGGATATAAGAGCCAGGATAAAATTACATAAAATGCAAACACTTTTACTATCTTAGATCTGTATGGAAATAAACCAGTGCCTCGTATCTGTAGGGTAATTACTTTTTTTTTCCTAAAGTAGACAAACTCGACTATCTACTCACCATACTGCTGAGCTACTACCAGTATATTGAACAGAGGGTTCCCCCAAACAAGGAAAGTGCTTACTCAGCAATTTGTGTGTTATATTCACTAATCTTTCTTTCCCAGGTGTCAGAATGGGTCACAAGGGTGCTCTCAAGGAGCTACCTACCAACATGAAACTTGAAACATGGTGCAGGGACAGTCTTCCAAACACTTTGCATCATTCTGCATTCCTAGAGTCCAGTAAGAGGAAGTTATTGTGGCTAAAAATAAATCTTTAAGAAAGTTGTCATATTCTTCACATAATCTTCAGGAAAGCTTAAAAACTAAGTTTGGTGCTACTGGGGCTGATCAATGCCTCATGTTAAGCCACATTACTGATCCACTGGGGAAACTTCTAATGTATTTGCTAAGCAACAAATGCTGAAGCTGTCACTGACTTCTTTGCTTCCAAGGGATCTGATCTTGCTATAACAAGTTTTGCTGTTAGATTACTCTGTGGTTCCTGCTTATTTGTAAGAAAATCTAATTAATGGGGTCTAAGTTACATGTCATCATTGCCTTTTTTTGTTTTTGCAAAAGAAGCTTGGAAAGTGAGTATCTGTCAGTTTCACCTTCTCTGTAGGAAGCTAGATGTGTTTCACTGAGATTCGTAGTATAGTCATGTCCCCAAATACAGACTCAGATGCTATACAATAAGAAAGTCATAAAAACCCATCACTTTGCTGTTATTCATACATTAATCTTTATTCAATTAATTTAAGACATGTTTCTCTTACCATCCACAAATTCACCATATCCTTTGATGATGACCTGCACGATGAGTTTATCCACCATATAATCAAAAAGGTACCTAGGTCACTTTTAGAAGAAGGCAACTCCAATGCTCCTGCTTCAGGATCTAAAAATCTTTAGATTTTTAATATTCTCTTTTTAATATTCTATTACCTGTGTATCAAATTGTAAAGTTGCTATCCAATATCATACCATGTGAAATTGTGGGAAGAGTCGAGGAGATGGGCTTATCTTTAATAAAATACAAAATTGTGGAGAGGAACCTTGTCCCAGAGCTGTATTGGGTGACTGTGGTTTTCCTCCTCCACAATTTATGTTCTTTACATGCTGCTTGCAGTTAAGTAATCACAGCTATTCACTTCAATACATAACTCAGCTTATTTCTTAACATTCTAATTACTTGAAGCTCCGTTTTGTATAGACTTTCATCCATTTCTGTTGCATTTTATTAATAAACAACAGTGTATTGTTGTAATCTCAGAGAACCCTTTTGATGAGGTAAATTAAGAAATCACAAAGTTTGTAAATGCAGAAAGGAAAGCTTCTTCTTTTTCTTTTTTTTGTTTTTTTTTGCCCCGGGCCGTGTTTGAACCCATCACCCCCTGAACCCGCCACCCCCAGCATATGGTGCCGGCACCCTACTCCTTGAGCCATAGGTGTCACCCGGACGGAAAGCTTCATTTCTTAAAGAGGATTGCAATCCACAGGCTGGAAAGGCTTAGCCTTTGGTAGAAACCAAAAGTGAGAACTTCAAGGGCAGGAACAGGCAGGACAGGGATTTATGTGAAATGAGTTGACCAAACATATGTGTTTAACAGGTTATGAGAGAGACTAAAAATCACAATTATATATTTTTGCTTACTTATTCAGAGTTTAAATAGGAACCTGTGGTTTTACAGATTAATTTACCAAGCCACAACATATCAAATTTGGGGGAACTGTGCTCAATGTTCTAACAAGAATTCAGTTAACATTTACAGACAGTTGAAACAGCCAATGTGAATAAATATTTTCCTGTGGGCAAATTGGCATCAAGGCTCATTACATTACCTTATTTATTTCTTGTGTTTTTGTGCATGTGTGTACAAAATCCACAGAATGTCTCATAGCTTTTTATTTAAGTAAATATCTCTATATCCAAGTGAACAAGGCTGATGGTGTTTAATGAAGTAACTATTTATAACATAAGAACTTAAACATTTTTGTCTTTCAAAAATCTCATTGTTAAAAACAATTTTCAATTTTGGTAACAAACATCCTCCAAATTGCCATTGCTCAATTGCTCCCTCTCTCCATTGGCTTCTGGAATGTCAGTTTGTAGGATACTTGTCCCCGAGCTGTTTCAGTGCTACCAACACTTGCATCATGCAACATACAGAGTCCAAATTATTTGCATTACAGGTGGTAAATTTCTGTGATCGCGCACCTCCCCTGTGAGTTCTTTCTGTTCCACTCTCCATCTACTGTTCATGTTACACATTTCCCATCTCCATTCTCATAAATCTCTCTAGTGCACTGCCCAGAAATCAAGTAAAAATGCTACTTCCAGGACAAACGGTTACACAGGAATACTGTTATTTCTGTTCTTGCTCCATGGATGCACACAGAAAAAATAAAATGCTTCCTAAAGTGTACTCTGGCCTTAAGTTGCTGAATTTTGCTTATTGACAAGCATGTGGACCTTAGAATAGGAAATAAGAAGGAAATAAAATAATTCTGACCTTAACACACAAAAAAAATAGAATAAAGGGAAGACAGAATCCAATCTGTAAGTAAGAAACAATAACCATAACTTTTCATAAAACATGGGCCAATGTGTCTCGGGCTGCAGCTAATTAAAGTAACTAGATGGGAGAATGAGCCGGTGGATGAAGACTAGTAGAGAAAGGTTAACCATGGGAAAAATAGAAGAAAAGGAGTATAAAACTTACTCTCCTGATTAACACGTGTTAAGCTATAGGAATGCACATTTGAATATTAACAGATGATTTTTTATGCGACTAGCATTAGAAAAACAATGATATGAAAGAATATTTGATTATAAAGTCTTTTAGGCTGTCTTTTTCAAACAGAAATTATCTCAGTCATGTGTTTGTCATGTATTGGAAAGCAACCCGTGTATTGTCCAATTATCAGATGTGTGCCTCAGGTGTTGGTATTTCATGTAAATGACTCAAGATAAATTCTAATCATTCAGAACACGGACGCTAATATTAACATTCTAGATCCTAAAAAAATATTTTTTTTTCTAGCAGAGATGAATAGTATTTCCTTATTGTGCTAAATTTAGGGGTGACATGTTTTAATATTTACTCCAAAAGTATAAGATACAAGGTGCTTTGTTAGACATATAGAATAACTGGCTTAATTCAATTAGAGATCACACAACAAAATGCAATGAAAATTTATATAAACATTATTCAAAAGATGATGATGAAGTTACTTTTAATGGTAAAGTATCATTAATACATAAAACATCAAAACTGCATTTCTGCATTAGTATTTAAATTCAAAAGAGTGAACAGATATTTTTGGCTTTTATTTTAGTTTTTTTCAAGCATTTCCTGAGTAAGGAGATAAGAATTATATGCCTTATACATAAAGTTATTATTTATTTCAGGGAGTTTCTTTGATTAATAACTTACTTTAAAATCTTCGACTTGTGAGATGTTATTTTCTAAACACTTTCTATGTGTTTCTATGTTATTTTCTAAACACTTTCTGTACGATTTTTAAAAATAATTTCAATGTGATTTTCCAAGCAAAATCTGACTTAGAACTTAAAAGAAATAAGATTGTATTCTTGGTAAAAGTTAAAAATAGCATGTATTGACACATAGCATTCCCATCCCCAGGTCAAGTTATTACCTAATGAACACCCAGGGGTGTGGGGTCTATCAAATTTTGTGAAAACTACATATTTTACATATCATTGTACAAATAACTAACAATACTTTAATCACATTCTCTTCACGTCATCTCATTCTATTTCCTTCTTCTGATGTGTAGCTACACTTTATTTGCATGTTCTTCTTGTATTTTCTTCTTTCGGTAAGTGGCTAGGACAGACGTATCTGCTGTGTTCACCGCACGCCTTCATACCTTTCTGTTCTCTGCCCTGGAGACAAAGGTACCAGTGACTATATTTTGGTAAGCTTTTCACTGCTTTTCTGGTAATCTTTTTAGTCCAGAAAAACAGTTCCTCTTGTCACTGTGCCTTGTCTTTGATTGCACTTGTGTCCACAAAGATTCACTGCCATTGTATTTTTTTTTTTTTTTTTGTGAACACTGCATTGTCATACCAAATCTTTCAAAAAGTATTTTCTTTCCGATCATTTCATTGAATGAAGTTGTGGCCAATGGCTATTTGTTTCCTGAAAAATCATGTATGAATTGTGTGCTGCAATGTCAGTAATGTTGAAGAAAAAATTGCCAGTGACCAGCCCCATATTCCTCAGCAAGGGGATACGTTCTCACATACTTACTGAGTGCAGCAACACCTGCATTATACAAGAGGATTACATCAGACTTATTTTTCCTTACCTTTACATTTTAATGTTGTGTGGAAAGCAGTGTAAATTCCCTTCCTGTCTTTGGGATATCACTTACTAATGTCACATAGGGAGAGCAGACAAATCTTACTGTATTGAATGGACAATTTCTCATCAATTCTGGCCTGAGTTCCAGAGACAAATCCCTTTTGTCACTGTGAGCAGTACCAACTGTGGTTGTATTCTCCTTAAGCAAGTTGAAGCCAATGGAGGTACACTTTCTGTCCATGGTAATATTTCTTCAAGATTGATACAATTAATACTTCCAAACCAGCCATTTTACAATATCAGGGCCACTACTGTAATTTCTCAGAAGCTTCTTTAACTTCCCTGCATATGTAAAAAAATCACACAAAAGACTCACTGCGATTCCTTACTGCCCAGGTTTAGTTGGTGTGACGTCTGAACGGACAATACCCATGGAAAGACAGTAATTGCTCATCGACAGTGACAGACACATGAGGATTATATTGAAGTGAGAGTTTATTTATAGCCATACTCCAAAGCTCTCAAACTGGAGCAAAATTATCCTGCTGCCTGTGAGTTTCATGCATTGCAGTGTCATCAAAACACTGACATTTCCATAAGAGTGCTCTGAAAATCTAACACAGTCAACTGGAAAATTTTCCTCACTGAAAAGATCATGGATATTGTCTTTATTTTGCTGGTACGCACCTCCATTTAGAAGAACTATAATTAGTCCTAAAATGTCTTTTTTAGTGAAATTACCAGAGTTTTATTAATAAATGAATATATCCTTACATAATTCTCCAACTAATGTAGTTTCTGGTTTGTAAATTTGATAATTACATCCAAAGTTTCAATAAATAATTGGAAAGCATGCAGTGGAGTTCTGGGCTCTATTCTCAGTCGTTCTTCTGGTCCTCCCAGGAGTAGCCGATTGTCATCCTTCCCCATCCTTTACCAGCTGTAAGGTCCATGTCAGTCCGGAGGATGCATCATCTGGTCCATTGGCTGCTCTATTATTATCTCTGGGAATGGTCTTTATCAACATATATTGCATTTTTTCTTTTTCAACATCATCATCTTCTTCTTCCTTTTCACTCTCTTCCTCAGAATGAATAATTTTATGTTCCACCTCTACAAATTCTTCTTGTTAGCTATAAGAATTAGCATAAATGTCCTCATCATTCCCTTCACTATCTCAAACTATCAGTGCTTCCTATTTTCACTATTTAAATGGAATAAAGACATGTCAAATTTGTCAGATTTTTTCATTAATGCTCAATATTTAGGGAGAGAGAAAGAGAGAAATTGTAAAATAAAATGTATTTATATGGTAGCTACAAGTTATCTAAATTGATTTTCTTTCCTTTCTTCTTCTTTTTTTTTAATCTGACTCAACACTCAATGATCTAAATTGAATTTCAACATACTCTGGAAAGTTCGTACATTGCAGAAAAGTTCCTGAACCAAAGACTTGTATACATTTCTTTAATATTGGGAAGAAATAATCATTATACACCTTTTTATTTCTTGGCAAAACATCTTGAAGAATAATAAGTAAAACTTCCTTCAATAAGAGTGTAATAAAATATGGACCTTTTATAGCACTGTGAAAAACAACATAAAATAATGGTTTCTCTGAATACATCTGAGATTGCATAAACCTTGCCAAAAGTTAAGATACATCAAAAGTCAACTGAGTATTTTTTCTATATAATTGTTAACATTCAGTTTCAATTTTTGAAAAAAAGATATTTATTTTTGAATGAAACACTAAGTTATTCCTTGGTATTTCACTTACTGGCCACATAAATTATTTGGATTTATATAGACCTTAGTTTCATCATATTTTTCTGATTTATATTTGTCACCCAGAATATAACCTACACATATTCAAATTGTTAATGTAACGCTTTGGTTCCTTGATATTTTATTTTTTTCATGCCTTTCACCTATATATTTTATGATTTCTATTTCTATTGCTGAATATCTCTTTCTTCAGTTCACATTTAATGTAATACTTGCTTTTTTGAAAGCATCTATAAATTATTTTATCTTTTGTATCGTTTTGCAATTTATTTTTTTCACATGCCCTTTGATTATAAATATACGTTATGGTACAGAATGATAGTGAAAATAGTAAGTAACATGTTATTATGTTCTCAAAAGAAGCCTTTAGGCTGAAGTATATTTTCAGCTCAATTTTATAAATAAGAAAATTGAGATACAAAGTATTAATTACCAGCAGGAGCCAGATGTTAGAGATTTTGCTGTTTTAACTCTATGTAAATTCCGAAATTAATATCTTCTTCTCATCAGGCTTTGGTTCCATGATACTAATGTGTTATAAACAGTGGTGAAAAACAACGCATAACAAAATGATCACCACCACTGTAAAAAATCACTGACCTATCAGATTTGAGTTGAAAAGGAAGAATAAATACAATTAAATAAAAGAAACATTGTATGACTGATATTGTTACACTAAAAGTACATACTTTGCACTAATTTGTAACACATTCTCTATTGTTTGACATAAACGCTTTTAACTTTCATTTCATAACATCATAAATAAAAACTGGAAACTAATACCAGTTTGGCAATATAGATGAGAAAATGACATTGATATAGTCTACCCTGTATTAGGTGAGTTATTCTGTTATCTGATTATGCTGCCTGCCGTGATTTGCATGTTTGTCTGTCCAAACCTCAGGTTGAAATATGATTCACAATGTTGGAGGTGGAGCCAAGCACTAGATATTTGGGTCTTAGGAGCAGATAACTCATGAAGAGGTTAATGTCCTTTCTCAGGGATGAATGAGTTCTCATTTTATTAGGTCTCAAGAAAGCTTGTTGTTAAAAAGATCCATAATTGTAAGAGAGACTCTACCTAACAAATGCAAACATAGTAACCTTATTCTTTGCACATTAAATTAATCTAAAACAATGAAAAAAGAAAAAGAGCCCAGAACCTCTCCTTCCTTCCTCTCTCAGAATATTGAGCTCTCCCTACCCTGGCTGCCCTTCACCTCCTACCATTGATGGAAGAAAGCTGAGGCCTTCACCAGGTACAGATCCCCCACCTTGAACTTTTCAACCATCAGAACTATGAGCCAAATAAATATTATTTCCTTTATAAATTATTCAGCTTCTGGCATTTTTTAAATAATGCAAAATAAACTAAGACACTGCCATGGCTTATATTGAACTAAAATTCATAAACAAAACCCATGCCACTCAAATATGATGTTACTTGATAAAAACATTCAAATACAGTCAACTTTTGGTCCTCAGATATTCTGAAAATATGTGTACAAGTTCTCTACATTACCTGAGATGGGAAACAATCTACTGAATTGGGTCTTTACTTTGTAACAACATAAAAATGAAACCTTGCATCTAAATATAGAGTTTTAGTATCATGGTCACATATCATTGTAAACGAAAATTATATAATAAAATTGAAATATTTTAAAAATACATTAAAACAGAAATTTTACAAAAATGAGCTATTTGAAGCTCTGGATTTTATTTCAATGTATTTACTATACAATTTTTATTGTCATTAAAAAAAATGTTTTTAAAAGGGATTTCTGGGGCTTTCTACTTGGATTCTCCACCTCTGCTGCCAGAGGTTCTATTTTTTCTCTTCCGTTTACCCTCTTTTGCTTATTATGCTTATCAATATTTCTCCCTGTTAATAAACTATCTTGTCATTTAAATAAAAAAGCAATTTCTGTTGTCAGACCTTTGCAAAATATTATAATCAAACATCAAATCATTTTAATAAATTATACACAAACATTGTCCCTTTTTTGGTCCTAATAATAGTAGAATTCAGCTAATAAATTTTCATCTGTCTGGATGAAAGACACATCTGATAAACCAATCATAAGCTGTGTTTTTTTTCCCCCCAAGAAATTTGTTCAATGCTCCTGAGTTCTTCTTATAGATTTCTAACAAGTTATAAAATATATTTCAAATTTGTATAGGCACTTGTATTTACAATGAGCATATTACAACTAGGAAAATGTATCCATGTAATCATTATAAAGATCTCTAACATAACATGACTTGATACAGATAAGCAGTTACTTTCATAAATTATATTAGAACATTTAGTGTAATGAAGGGTAGATTAAATGATTGATACATTCGTTTTTTTACTGGATTCAAAGTAGTATCTACTAACTGATTTATTAGTATAGTAAATGTCAATAAATCCAAAATGTTAACCTTTGCAAAAGAATAACTCACAACTTATATCTGTAAACATTTTTGGAGAGTTTGAGATAAGATAATCTATGAACTTTTGGTTTTATAAAATATTTTCTTGTTCATGTTTTAAGACATGTAGATTCATTTTTTCAAAAAAACATAGCCTTTTCTACATCTGCATCACAATTTTCATCTGCATTTGTTTATTTATAAATAATTCAATGAAGAAATTTTACTTTTGGTGTATTTATATTCACAATGCAGAGTCTTGGTTTAATTGTTTTTTATTATTTCCTCATATCAAAACTACCCTATTATTAGCAGGTTTTATTCTTCACAAAACATTTATATTAATAGGTAATATAACAATAAAATTAAATACTGTCCAGTGTACTTTTCCTTCACTTGTTCAAAAAATGTAAATATTCTTGTTGAACACGATTGTTGTATGAGTTAAAAAAATATTATGAATTGAACCATAAGAAAATCTTATTTTAATTTAATGATAGGGGAATTAAATACTTATGTCATATGTGCTTAATATTTTTATTAAACCCCTAAAAATGTTTTTTGAGACTTCTAAGATTGGAAGTCTAAGAAGATTGCTGAGATCAGAATATATTTCTGTTCATCGTGCTATTCATTTTATGCACCACTGTTATTACCACAACAGGGTAAGAAGTGTTCTCTCAGTTTTTAAATTGTGGTATTAAGTAGAAGATATTAAAGGTATGTCTACACATTCAGTAATGATTTTACTCATATTTATAAAGTATGAATTGAGTATTATAGAATTCAAACCACTAAAAATGTAGAAATTTGATTTCATGTCCAAATTTTTTTGCATTTTATAAGTTGTTCTGGGAGTGGTTTTACAAAATTATTTTTAGAATCTCAAGATTATGCAAACCCAATTAATGTTTTGTTATTGAAATAGTGTTTGCTATCTGATTCTATGTTGTTGTCATGGCAATGTGAATGAGCTAGTTGGCTGTATAAGAAGATATGCATGCATATGGGCCATATCCAAGTCAGTTACTCTATCAAAGGCTTTGAGCATCTTGGTTGGTAGAGCTCAATCAAGGTAAACAATGCCACAAAATGCCACCTAGTCAAGCCAAAGCTGTTCATAGATGCATGAGCGAGGCTTCTAAATCTAGTATGGGTGAGGAGAAGCATAAGAAATATAAATGAATGCTATTAATACATAGCTGTACTCCCAGCAATGTGTGGTTTGTTACACACATAACTTACTAATAGACAATGGGATAATCATATACATAATAGAATAACAGTATGTTTAATATCTTTTTTTTTGCAGTTTTTGGCCAGTTTTTGGCAGTTTTGGCTTGGTTTGAACCCTGCACCTTCAGTATATGGGACCAGCGCCCTACTCCTTTGAGCCAGAGGCACTGCCCAAGTATGTTTAATATTTTAAAAATAATTTTTTTTTTTCCTGAGGAGAATTGATCAAAATATCATGTAAGTTATTTGGGACACTATTTCCATAGTCTATATGGGAAATTATGGAGGTCTTTATTGGACTCAATACTTCAGAGATAAATAGAAAAAAAAATGAATACAGAATTTGCTATTATAATAAATATAGCTTGTGATGGAGGAAATATAGAGTTATAGGAAGGGAAGTATAGAAGCTTAACTCCTATAGTTCTTTCTTGGATAACTGAGCATGTGATGGGGCTAATTTTTAGTATAGAAAATACAAATGAAAGAATAGCAATTTAAGGGCATGGAACGGCAATATCAAGGTTTTACTTTGAAGATTACATATTTTTAATGTGACACTGGAAGATACACGCTGCAGTAGAAGTAACTGTAATTTGTTGAAAGCAAACTTGGGAAGATGTTAAGTGTAGTTGCAGAGAAAAGTTTCCATGAGGATATTTGACAGAATGTGATTTTTTTTTTTTTTTTTTTGAATCATAGGTAGGAAATGCCAGAGAAAGAATTATTTTCAGGTTTGCACTCGTTACCCTATCTTGCTTAAACATTTCTAGTAATGAGAACATTTCATCACATGACAGTGCTGTATTTTTTTCAGACAACTGAAATAGTTGGAACTTTTAAAAATATTTTTTTCATTATCTGAGGACAACTTAATAGTTATATCATATATCAATAAGATCTGTGTTATTTCTTCTGCTGGCTATAGTTGTTTAAGGTAAAAAAAAAAAAATGATACACAAAAATATAGGCCCTGAATCAATCCTTACAGGTAGTAAGGAGTCTATTTCTCCATTTCCTGTTAAAATATATTTGCCAGGTTTTCATGGTGGTGTTTGCTTCTTTGAGTTCTAAAAACAGGAGGGGGTGATGAATAGGAGATTACAGTAGATGAGATAAGATAAAAGACTTATGCTGGTAGTAATAACTAGAAGAGCTGGCCCCTGAACTCATATAAGGTAGTGCTTGCTATCAGAGTTCCGGATTTTGAGTTAGTATCATTTTACTTCTTTTGCTCCCCGGTCCTTTGGCCACTTTTGATAACAATTACCTGAATTTAATCCCTTTTTACATGGAATCTTTAGAGTAATGCCTGTTTTATTGAGTTAATATTCAAAGTATTTGGATGAAAGGTAACCTAAAAACCTTTTTGCATCACATAGATAGTGCCATATTAATGTTTAATAAAATTCAAATGATTGGTGATTCTCAACACTATGTATTTCTTGAGAGTATGTTCTGTATAGCAAACAATGGAAATGTCATGAATTTTAAAATTGAGGATACTGTATCAATATTATTTAAGAGAAAATTGTGAAGCAAATAAACTTTATAATGAGATTCATTTTACATTTTCCACCAAACTTTTCTTTTTTTTCATCCTCCATATAGATAAAGTAATGAGAAATTATTGAACATACTTTAACTTCACATTCAAATATGAAAAAATTATTTTCAAAAAACTAAATGTAATATAAGGTTCACTCAGGAGTTCATTTACCATCATCATGTAAATATTAAACCTACTTGAACCTGCATGAACTACACTTATCTGATTAGCAGCTAAGTATACAAAACATAATTCAATAGGACATTAGCACCATTTTTTTAACATTGTGTGTAAGTGTGTATCCACATAAAAAATAAAAACAAAAAGTAAAACTTCATCTACTTCTTTTCATCATCTATAGTTTATTCCTTTATGATGTCATAATCTGAAATACCATCTCTATGTTGCTAAGTCCCAAAATTGCATTTCCAGGCCAGGTGTTCTCCGATACTTCAGATTTAAAAATGTTGGCATGGATGTGGAGTGTGGGAATCACTTTTACACTGCTTGTGGGATTGCAGACTAATGCAGACTCTATGGAAAGAAGTATGGAGAATCCTCAAAGAACTAAAAGTAGACCTTCCATTTGCTGTTGCAGTCCCATTACTATGTATCTACTCAGAAGAAAAAAGAAATCATTTTACCATAAGAACATTTGCACTAGCTTGTTCATCAGAGCTCAATTTGCCATAGCCACCAAGACACAGAGTCAACCCATAGACTCAATCATTCCATCAATACATGAATGGATTAATAAAATCTAGGATACGTATAACTCAGAATAGAATTTGGCCAAAAAGGATGGAGGCTTTACATCTTTTGTATTAACCTGGATAGAGTTGTAGAACATTCTTCTTAGTAAAATATCACAAGAAAGGAGAAGCAAATGTGCAATGTGCTCAATATTAATATGAAATCAACAGATAAACAACTACACACCCATATGAGAGAAAAACACAATTAATTTCAAGTAGAGAGGAGAGGGATGAAGAAAAGTGGAGAGGGGAGGAGAGAGGCTCTCACCTGAGGTGGACAATGTGAGGGTGTACAGAACACTCCCTGGGGGAAGGTCTCAACTATAATTGGAACTTGACCTAACAAATGAAAACAATTTAAGCATCTGTACCCTCATATTAATCTAAAATAAATTAAAATAAATAAATAAAACAAAAAAAGAAAAAGCGTAGTTTCAGTTTTCCCTTTTTCTTTCTTAGAATAAAAGGATAAAATCTGTCGACATCAACATTTTCAAACTATGGAAATCAACCAAATGCTTACAGTAGTCTCAATGTTTATTTAAAAAAAATCTACAGGTTTAAAAAGTACACCAGCGCATCACCTATGGCTCAGTGAGTAGGGCACCGGCCCCACAGACCAAAGGTGGCATGTTTGAACCCCGCCCCGGCCAAACTGCAACAAAATATAGCTAGACGTTCATGCGGGCGCCTGTAGTCCCAGCTACTCGGGAGGCTGAAGCAAGAGAATTGCCTAACCCAGGAGTTGGAGGTTACTATGAGCTGTGACACCACAACACTCTACCAAGGGCAATAGAGTGAGACTGTCTCTAAATAAACAAATAAATAAATAGGTACATCAAAGTTAGTTGCATTTCTTTATTTTTCTCTTCCCAGATCTGCTGCTGCCGTGAAAGCCAGCAGCCTTACAGTCATGGTAACTGTGAAGTCTAGAAGTGTCCGAGGTACAGGAACGAGATTGTGCATGGAGCTCTTGAAAAAGTCCCATTTCCAGAGTATGCCATTGCCTGACCTGACCCACAACGATCCAAGAAAGCCCCATTCACAGGAAAAGAATGCATCTAAACCTCTGTAGATAAAACTTCAGATAAATCCAGAGCAAGTTGCTGCTGTTGAAACCATTGTTACTGTATATTTACAATTACTTGAATACAATGGTAAAACAGAAAGTGTGGTGCACAATGAAGGGGGAAAAATTGCTATTAAAATATAATTGATAGCTGTGGCATTGAAGAGAGAGCTAAGGATTAGTATTAATAAAAGAAAATATTGAGGGTGAATTATAAAAGCCATTATTTTGTCAAAAGAGAACACAAATCAGTGAAAATTCCATATTTAGAAAGACATTTTCTGTCATAAATAGAATAAAATTTAATGGCCAGGAAAAAAATCAAACTAATACCTTTTTAAGGAAAAAACAAAAAACAAAAAAGACCTCAATAATCAAAATTCTTGCTTGGGAAGAATAACCCAAAGCATTTTTGTGACTAAAATTTAATCATCAGTCCACTACAAAACTACAAATTATGTACAAATAGAGGCTGTTATGCCAATTATGTGTAGTCATAAATTTCTTTGTCCTAATTCTATTATCTCTCATTATACTTCACTGATTCCTACTCAGTTTTTGTCTAGCTACTGGCAAAGAATCTTCTACCCACATATAGTTATTTCATTTTGTAAGAAAGAATGTAATTATCACCTAGCTAGAAGTGAAGGGTATTTTTTTAAACCTAGCTGGAGTGAAGTGTCTCAATTAACACCTTGCATGAATACGCGGAATTTTATAAATTTTATAAAATGTTTTGAGCCTAGAATAGTTTTGATTGATAGATTTCTTTTCTCTGGAAGTTTTTAATCTCTCTTATTCTTACTGTCTGAAATGTCATTTGAGAATCTCAGCTCAAATACACAAGTCTTTTTAAATTTATAATCATCCGTCATGCTGTTTTACCAGATGAAGGCCCATAGCATTCTCACTTCTTTTTTCAAGTCACAGAGACATATCTAGAAGATAAAAACAGCATTGGAACTACCTGCTTAAGGTTGATTTCAAATAGAAGACTAACATATTTATCCCTTAGAGGGTATGTGGCCGTACCTGTTCACTCTAAAGGTACACATTCTTCATTATGAACCTTTGTTCTTTAGAACCATTCTCTAATGGGTAGGTAGGAAGCTGGTTAGTTTATACGATAAAATCCAAGAAGTGAATTATCACGAGGCAATAGAATACTTTTTTAAAAGCCTATTGATATTATGACACCCATATTTTTGAAAATACAATTAGTTCAGATTATAAAATCCACAGATATTATACTTGCCTTTTCTGTCATTGGAAATTATATAGTTTTTTAGGGCGTGTCAATACTCTACAATAAATATTTTCTTATTTCTAAGATACGTCTCAAAACTTCATAGTCAGCCTTCACTTCTACACCTCCGTTGCATTTCTGAGTGTTGTTAACTCTCAAATGACTCCAAGTGTCACACTTTCTGGATTTCCTTCCACATCTCCGTCAGCTTCTCGTCCCTTTTTTCTGAGTTTTGCTCATTTTCTGTATGTATTAGAACACGGTCTCCCCATCTTTACCTGGTTTATTATCATATAACTGACTTAAATAAGAAAAAAATTTGCTTTTGGTAACAATTATTCTGTTAATTACTCTTAGAGTTATAAGCAAGCTTCTTAAAATGATATTTTATTTTATTTTAGAAATGCATACGCATAAGATAATTACTCTTCCACATAGCACTGGAGAAGCTAAACCAAGTTACATGTAATGATTATTTTGAAACGGATTTTTTTTATTTCAAGGAGGGAAATCTATAATGACCGAATTTCTAACTGGCTTCATGAAGTACAGCACAGAGCCTGGGTTATCTTCACAATTCAGGCATTCAAAAGTGCAGCGTAATCAAGCAGGGGCACTGTTTTGACAAATTTTACCGCTAATCCTTTCTCAGAAATTGGAATAATTTCCTTTATCTCTCTGTGAGAACTAATTAGGGGCCAAATGGTTCTCGGCCTATAGTTGTAAACAGACATACATGCTTGACACTTTAGAAAGTGTAGTCTGAGATTAACTTTTATGTTCCCTAAAATTTATTTTCTTTAGAATAGTCACATTAAGTAACGTGGGTGAAAAATATTGTATTTGCATAACAAATTGCAAATGATCTAGAAGTACAACATTATTAGAAAGAATCATAAAAAGGGAGGAAACATGAATTTCCCTTTGTTGCTGAGGTAGATGTCGTCTTGAATAGACGAGATTCACATGCACTAGATCAGGATTTCAGACTCAGAAATGGAATTTGCATAGACTGCTTCATATAATAAAGTATCATATTTATTTGAAATATAGCAAATTTAAATACCACAAGTTAATAATTGTGAGTTCAAAGGCTTTCATTACATTTAGAAGCATAGTCAAACTGTGGAAGATGTTTTATGAAGAGGTCCCCGGTCTGAATATCAGACGCCAAACCAAGCAGCAGAACAGATGTTACTTTGGTGAGTAGTCATAGTGAAAGGAAATTGTCCCGTTTAGCTTTAAAGTTTTATAGCAAAGCATTTTAACTTAAACAAATTAACTTCATATTATGTTAAGTGTACAGAAATGGATAGTTTGTCTTTCCCTAAATTTGTTTCCTCATTTCTTCATGTCAGCTGCTGGAGGCTTCCTCGAGGCTGTATGCTGGGGTGGTCGTAGGGGTCCCTGCTCTAGTTTCCCTGCTGTAGTACTCAGTGATCACATATCATTGTCACCTGATGCCCAATGTCATGAACACTACCATTACCTCTTTTATTTCCAAGGAGAATCTAAATTTGATACCTACAGTCAATCCTAGTTAAAAGGAGATGTGACTCCTGTAATTTTTGTTAATTATAATGGCTCTGTTCAGTCATCTCTGTTTTGGATATGATGATTTGATACTTCATATATTTAGTTTATCTATATATTGATAATGCTTAAAGCTGTTTTAAAAATGGATGTTTTAAAGTCATAAATATGTGGAACAATGTGTTTGGTTGATAACATCGTATCAAATGTTTAGTGTTTATAACCCCGAATTTGATTTATTTTCAGCTATGAATATTTATTAGATCACTTTTAAGTGTTCAAGCTTAATTATATACTAATTGAGAGATGACCTTTTTTTTTTAACCATGGTATAGAAGCACTTTTACATGTGACAGAAAATTTTGTTTCTGAATAACCTATTTGTTTCTTTCTAGTCAAAGAAAAATGATCCTTCTACAGCCATTACACAGTATCTCTTCCTCACATTAAGGAAAAAATAAAATCAGCATCCAAACAGTACTGCAATTCCTTCCCTCAGAATCACAT
The DNA here is from genome assembly GCA_963574355.1 of Loris lydekkerianus. Lineage (NCBI taxonomy): Eukaryota > Metazoa > Chordata > Mammalia > Primates > Lorisidae > Loris > Loris lydekkerianus. The sequence goes on from CAUYPK010132125.1 coordinate 66,511, forward strand.
TTCTAGAAGGAAATGAAGGAATATAGATGGAAAGAGAGTACAGAGGAACTCCAAGAAGAAAAGTAAAATTCTTACTAGTAAAACAAAGTAAAATTCTGTTAATGCTGCAGTAAGAATACAGAGTGGAGTGTAGAAAAGCACAAGGGGCCAAGGAATTTTGTTTTAAAATTATATTAATGGGTAATTCTACCAAATTAACCAATTACATTTAAATATAAGTTGCCAGAAAATTATAGATTTAACTTTTATTCCAGTTATGTAATATAATCTGTTACTTTCTAAGTGCATTAAATTATACCTCTGTGTTGTGCTAATGTAAATCAGCCTCAAAAAGTTTAACTTCCTTTGAGTCTGTTATTCAAGTCAATTAGAGTTTGCTAAATAGTTGCAAGATATTAGACAGCTTATTAAACTGGAAAATTCTGCTTTGCCAGAGTAAAAATATAATTCTGAGTGACTAATGCTGTTACTTTTACAGGATACATTATCTAAAGTATCAGCCAAAGTCATCACATCCAAGTTTGCATACTATTAACTAAATATTAATACCTCTAATTTTGCTTTAATATATTGTATACTGAGAATTATATTTGAGAGCAATACAAGTTATAATGCAGAAGAAAAAATACAAAAAAGCATCATTGTAGCAAAATAATTAGGGGATAAAACAAAACAAAACAAAACAAAATGTATATGTTTTTCCCACCTTTATGAAAATATTTTTATTTATAATTTAAATTATATAAAATCTATATGCATAACTGAAAATGGTAGTGATATGATTTATATAGATTCTTTGCAGTATACATCCCATAGAAATAAATGTTTATATAATCTTTGAAATGTATATTTTAATATATACATTGAAATATCACATTTTCAAGGTGCATTTTATATAAATAAACATGTATACGTATCAAAAAGCTAGGTTGAGTTGTTTAATAGTTGTTTTGCTACAATATGGGTCAGTTCTCAAAAGTCTAATACCAGCAGTTGAGGATAATTTAATTAAGCTCAAGAAATAAAACTATGCTTGGCATTCAGTTTCCAGAACCTATTACCAAGGTTACAGAATCTGATAAGTTTTTGAATTTGTCTTTTAATTTTGTTTATCTCTGAGAGAATTCTAAATTATTGACAGGTTTGCAAAGCTAAGTAACAAGACGTGTTGTGTTACATATTTGTGTGTTTGTTTTTGTGTTGTGGTATTCTATGCCTTTATTCCAAAAATTAAAAAAATCCCAAATGCCATATGGTAAAAGGAAAAAAGAAAAAAAAACATACTTGCAGTATAAAAGTAACTTTATTGAGGCAGGTAAGAAAAATGTTTGAACAAAAGAAGCAATCTAAAGGAAACCGTAATCTCTAAGAATCCTGTGACATAGTCTATAAATCTTTACAGTTCTTTTTTCTTTCTATCTTACAAAGGAAAACTTTCACTAAAAATAAAAAATCTAGTGTTATGTGACAAGCTCTAAAGAAAAGCCAGACTTTAAAACAGTCTAAGTTATTTTCAGAGTCTTTAACCTGTAAGTTCATTTAAATTGCATCCATAACTGTTAGAGAAAAGTATATAGACAGCTATTTTTACCTGCTTTCTGTTGTGTTTTCCAAGTCATCACATACAGTATTCTCAGACTCTTGAATCATATTCACTTAATACTGTGTATTAGTCACAGTTTTTTCTGGAAAAATACAGCCAATAGGAGGTTTGCCATGTGGGATTAACTCATTTTATTATGAAGGCTGAGAATTCCCCTGATCCACAGTCTGCACGCTGGCCACCTAGGAAAGCTGATGGTAGTTAGTGCCAGTCCAAGCCTGAAGGCTCAAGAACCAGGGAGCCAGTGGTATAGTTTCTGGTCCACCTCCGAATACCTGAGAATGAGGAGTGCAGAAATCCAAAGGTGAGAGATGATATGCGTTCCAGCTGCAGAAGAGTTAATTTGCTCTTCCTTCACATTCTGTTCCACTCCACCTTCAACAAATTTGACGATGCTCCTGATATTGGTAAGGGAGGATCTGGTTTACTCAGTCTACTTATTCAAATATGAATCTCTACTGAAAACACCCTCAAAACAGGCCCAGAAATAGTGTTTTACCAGCTAACTAGGCATCCTTTAGCCCAGTCGAATTAACACAAAATTAACCATCACACACAGATATTGATAAGTAATTATGTATTAAATAGTTTTCTAAATATTTTCAAAAACTTGGTTCTCACAGAACAAGCAATAGTTCACATGTGTACCTGACTATAGATCAGTGTTTTTCAACCTTTTCTATTTCACGACACACTTGAACCTATAGTTTAATTTCCATGACACAGTTAAATTATGTCAATAAAAAATAATTGTCCATCAAAAAAAAAAAAGAGTAAAAAAAAAATACATGTATTGGGCTTTGAACCTCTTTAAAAAATAATGCTATGAATTATCTTTAAAATTTTTCATGGCACTCAAGTGTGCCATGGCACACTATTGAAATCCACTGGTTAATAAGTGGATTTTCTGGTGAGTGGAAAGTGATAAGGGCACAGGGAAAGAGGACTTCCACACTTCTTTTTCTACTGTGGGAGACCAGATTATGACACCTTAAATCATGCCTTTTGGCATGACAGGATTATTATGAGCTGAAGGCAGTTAGGAAGACAAAGAAAATCTCTCTGCCCTCTCTCTATTGGCTTCTAGACAGGCAGTACAAATTACAAAGATATTAATAAAAGGCATTTTGCCTGTCTCTACCAGGGACAATAAATGTTAACCATTGATGACAACTTTAGACCCTTACCAGCCTGAAGATGGCACCAGAAGAATTTATGTTAAGTTTTACTAACTCATCCTTACCTGCTATTTACTTGTCTTCTCTCAAAACGCAGTCCTTAGGGACTCAAAATCTTTTTCCTTATTTTGTTATCTTTGTTTCTCTGAAAATGTATTGTTCTTTGCTGAAGATGCCAAACAAGCCAGAATTTGAAGGCACCTCCTGGAGAATTACTCATTCCCTGTGTATCTCTCTGTGTATATGAAATGCACATGCTAATAATCTTCCGTTTGTTTTTCTTTCATTAATATGTCTTTTTTTATAGAACCCAGGGCATTGAGGAAAACAGGGTTATTTTTGCTCCTGAAATACTTAGTGATTTGCTTACTATGTTTTCATTTTTTATTTTTTTATTTTAAATTTATAATGAATATATATTATTGGACTTCAGAATTAACTCAAATTTTTTGAAAATGATTAATCTTTAGAAAAATAACTGAGCCTCTGTTTTTTAACTTTTTATAGTTTCTTTACAACTCCTAGATTTAATATTTCATTGGAGTTCCACATTTAATATGAGAAAAAGAAGCAATCTGATCTATTAAAAAGCATTCTCTCTGGAGCTAAAATTTTGGAATTATTTATGGGTTTACCATTCCCTTTACAGGTAAGACACTGGGTAGCAGCATCTAGGCACTATAAGCTTTAAATTTCAGACTTAATGACAGATAATAATGGCACCTACATCATAGTAGGAACTCAAATAAGTTCATGTGTATTAAAGCACTGCCTAAACTTTTGAACATTAGCCAACGTTCACCTGATGTATTATCAAACTCACAAAGACAGGATTCAAGTGACCAGACTTCTTTGTAATGTCCTTTTCCCTATACAAAAAAGGTTCCTCTACCTATATTTATAAAATTTACTATGTCAACTTTCAGATATGATGTCAAATAGAAATTGTTACCCTTGTGAACAAACATATAGTCATCGTTCCTAGAGATGCTACTCAGAGCAGTAGTGGTAGTACTGATCAACCCACCTACAAAGTTTTAAAAATTATTTTCCCTTTAACACTTGTGGACTGAAGTCACCAAAATTTATCTAAGAAAGATTTTTTGAATGCACTGATTACAAGACATATTTGTGACTATTAATTTGGGGAATGGCTGTATGTGCAAATGGTACGCGTGTATGGGGCAGTTTGTCAAAGATTGCAAAGGTTGGAGAAATGCAGTTTAAGAGATACAGGACAAATATCTTAAGCTCTCTGTAAAGCTTACTTTTCTATAGAACTAATTATCTGTGAACTGGTTTTATTTTTCTTATTGAATTTTAGGAAATATTTATATATTCTGAGCATTATGTTTGCATAAAACAGCATAAGTATTTCTATATGTATAACTCCTACCTTTAAAAACTTGTGACATTCTTTATCAGTAATACATTTTTGATAAATTTAATAGAGTGTGATTAATCTTAAATGCATTTTAGGTCAAATGTCATGCCTAGATTTAAATAGTTTTTCAATGTTTCTTAATTTTGGACGGGATAATATACTTAATTGACATAATTGTTTCCCTTTACTTAAAGTCAAATAATCTATACATAATATACACTGATTTATGACCGTGAAAAATTTACTTAAGCCCTTTGTGACCTATTTGCTCATATCCAACATTAGCGGGGAAGAAAAAAAAAGCAGTACTTACCTTCTGTGGTTGCCAGAAGCATTAAATAGGTTAATAACAGATCAAGCATTCAGAATAAGCTCTGGACTTAGAAGTATAGTTATAATTAATTATTATTGTTCACTAATGTTATTACATGATTTTTACTGTTGTTATTGCTACTATATTTTCTATTTCCTTTTTTTTTTTTTTTTCCCCTTGTCTTTCTACTCTTACTGTTCATATTTTATCTTTTTTTCTTTCTTCTTGTCCCTGCAGCCCTGGGGATTTTGTTTTGTTTATGAAAGACATTAGCATATCTCCTGTTTTCAATTGCTTCGTTCTGATTGACTTAAGAAGTAAGTGTGCAAGTTTATAATCACGTTCATAACAATAATGTTTCTTTCTCTGTTTTTTTATGTGTTCATTTGAAGTAGATATTTCTTGGAATCTGCAATTAAGTTCACTGGCTTTGTTCTAAGGTACATTTATTGCACTGTGGTTTATTGTTTCTTGCCATTGTTTCTCAATCTGCTTGTTAACTAATAGCATTCTCTCTTTTTTCTGAGATAGGTATTTAAAGTTTACATTTTCTTACAATCTTATGGACTTTCAGTAGATTTCATAGACTAAATATCTTAATTTATCTTGCTTCAATTATCTTTATTTACTCTGTAGTATATTATGCTTATTTTTAATCGTCAGAAGTGCTTCAATTAAATGTTAAGACAAGCCTTTGGCTATTGAATGACACTGCAACAATCTTATGACATTAACTAGCTTACATGGAGCTAATTAATATGCTTGACATCTGTATCTAATCTCTCTTTAACTTTATAATTTACAAGGGCAGGGAGGAAAAACTTCCTGAAAATAGACATTAGAAGCAAAAATCACTTTTTAAATGATTTATTTATAATTTATAAAAGGAACTATTAAACAATAACATTTTAAGAGACAATTTAATATTATATTATTATATAATATTTATAGTATTTATAGTACTATAGTATTTATAGTATTTTATCTATTATATAGATAACTTAATACTATATTAAATTATATAAGTTTATAGTATTTTATCTATTATATAGATAATTTAATACTATATTAAATTATATAAGTTATAATATATTATATAAGTTATAATAAATAACTTATAATAATAATAAATAACTTATAATAATAAATAATATAAATAACTTATAATAATAAATAATATAAATAACTTATGATAATAAATAACTTATAATAATAATAAATAACTTATAATAATAATAAATAACTTATAATAATAAATTATATAAGTTATAATATATTATTAGTATATTATTATATAATATTAATGTACCATAGTATTATAATAATATATTATTATTATATTATTATCTAGTATTAATATATTATTATATAGTATTAAATTATGGTTTTGACAATTGTTTAGAATATCCTGGTCTTTGTTGTATTTTGCTTTCTCATCATTTTTCAACATTGATTTTATTGCATTTCTCTATTTCAGTGTAAAAAAACTAATTATATGCATATATTAGCTTTACCTTCAAATGATTTCAGTTGTCTCCTTTAATAGCATTAACTGCATTTTAAAAGTTGGCTTAATAAACACAATTTCTTCAAAGCATGTTGGTGACTGCATTGTAGTTTTTCATTTCCTAAATCTGAAAAAAGGCCTACAAAACTAAAATACAACATATCTCATGAAATAAGGTTCCAAAAATTTTGTCATTCCATTTGCTTTGCTGTGGGATTTTATTTTCCCATACACCTCTTCCAAATAGCTGTGCTCTACACACTCAGATTATAAAAAACAGCAATAAACTTAAATCCTGCTTTAAGTAGGAAACAATATAGTCTTTTTTCAATTATTACACTCCTACTGGGAAGTATCAGTAGCTTTCTTTTTTAAACAATACCTTCATATATTAAATATACTAGGTGTTCTAAAAGACATCCCTAAAGTTGCCATATGTAAGGAAAATGGGAAATTGTGGCAAAATGTATTTTTATTTACAAACTATTCATTACAAAATTTTACAATTTTTTTTTTATTAAATCATAGCTGTGCACATTAATGCAATCATGGGGTACAAGGTGCTGGTTTTATATACAATTTGAAATATTTTCTTTTTTTTTTTTTAATAGCATTTTATTATTGGAGAATACTGCGAAGTAACGAATTTCCATCGTATTTCCAACTCTGAGATTTTTTTAAATGCCCAAAGTGTTTTATTTATTCAGTAATGAATGCTACACATGAGGAGAATCTACAAGTTTGCTTCTTCAAGGATTTTTTTCTTCCAAAAACATACTGTATTGTGGACCAACTGTAAGTCTATATTGCAAAGCTCAACAAAAAGGATATTGTGTGAGTTCTAATGCTTATAGGATGAAAGAAGAAACAGATTTATACTAAATGGAGACTTCCATCCAGCATGATCTAGTGGATCTAGTGGATCTAGTAGATCTAGTGGATGGTATCTGATTGAACAATTTGACATTGCCTTACAGCATTTTCTTAGTTATTGTGTTAAGACATTTATATTTTACATTTAGTAAGTTTCACATATATCCTTGTAAGAAGCACCATAGATATGGTCCCTCCAATTACCCTCCCTGCACCCATCCTCCCTCCTCCCTTCCCCTCCCTTGCCCCTTTCTCCATATTCTTGTGCTACAATAGGGCTGAGTACATTGGATACTTTTTCTTCCATTCTTGAGATACTTTGCTAAGAATATGTTCCAGCTCCATCCATGTAAACATGAAAGAGGTAAAGTGTCCATCTTTCTTTAAGGCTGCATAATATTCCATGGTATACATATACCATAATTTATTAATCCATTTGTGGGTCGATGGGCTCTTGGGCTTCTTCCATGACTTAGCAATTATGAATTGGGCCGCAATAAATATTATGGTATAAATATCTTTGTTATAATGTGATTTTTGGTCTTCGGGATATATACCTAGTAGAGGAATTATAGGATGTAATGGCAGGTCTATTTTTAGATCTCTAAGTATTCTCCAAACATCTTTCCAAAAGGACCGTCTTAGTTTGCATTCCCACCAGCAATGTAGAAGTGTTTCCTTTTCTCCACATCCACGCCAACATCTCTGGTTTTGGGATTTTGTGATATGGGCTAATCTTACTGGAGTTAGATGATATCTCAAAGTACTTTTC
>CAUYPK010132128.1:0-10274 GCA_963574355.1 Loris lydekkerianus
ATATTATGTGTTTAATATATTATTGTTAAAATTATATGCTTTTGTGTGAGTGTTTGTCTGTTTTGGCAGGTCACTGCGTGGTGTGGCTCTCTGACTCTCACAGTTTAAAATTTTGGCTCTTTGTGTTCGCCACCCCTGACCAAAGTGTAGCACCACCAGAGGAGGGCTTTCTCGGTTCAAGGGTGGTACTGGGGTTGGCACAGGCAGCAGTGTGGGCTGTACAGTGGTCTCCCTCAACTTCCTAGGGACCCACGGGCTTCCCTGCGCTCACCCCTCTCTGCTTCATGTGGTTCTCCAGCCCTTCCACATCCCGCCACACCAACACCAGTGATGTGATGCAGAAAACCAGGCAGTGATGCAGAAAACCAGGCAGGTGCTCCCTGGTGGCCTGGTGCAGCTGGGGCAAAGGTGCCACCCGCCCTGGATCAGGGTGAAGCAGGAGCTTTAGCTTCAAAGGAAGCTTGAAGTCTTGAAAATTATCATGGACTGACAACTTTAATTCTGAAATGAGATTGTTTATTGCATCTAGAAGTATGAGAAAAAAAAAAAACAATTTGCCAATTAGAAATAATAACATAGCCACCGGAGGAGCTATGGAACTGTTCCATGTCCAGGGAAGAAATTGTCTGCACAGCTGTTTGAAAGGGATACTTTATTTTGTTTTCTTCCCACATTCTAACGAGTCTCACTTGCTTTACACAAACTTTATACCTAGATTGTGTTATTGTTTTAGTACAATATAATATAAGATGGTGATAAAAGGTGCCACTCAGGAGAAAAGTTTATAGGTCCAGTACCCATAAGCTGTGTGAACTTGGGCTAATAACCTCACCCTTCCAAGCGTCCTTCTCTGAAAAGTGGGGATAGTCATTATACTTACATCATAGGATTAATCTGAGGGCTAAATGAACTACATTGGTAAATTGCTTACTATTGTGCTACTCAAATTGTTTATTAAATGGTCACAATTAACCTCTTTTTCTTTATCCCTTAGAGCTTACTGGTGGATGTTTGTACCAATAACTATGACGACTTTTGTTGCTAGTCTTTCGATTCACCATGTGGTGTAGATTTGTAGTTTTGCTCAGTTCTGTGGCTGTGCTAGACGACAGGACGGGAAATGGAAAGTACCACATTCAGCTGAAAACTGCAGGTAAATCTCAAGCAGCATGAAGGGATTACTTTGTCTGGCATTTCCTGATTCCCTGCAGAGTGAAAAATCCTCTACACTCTTGGCAGGACTGGTCTAAAATTTTATAAGACTTCAAGGTTGATCACAGCGATTTTTTTTTTACCACTTTTGAGAGAATTGCTTCACTGCAACTCCAGTTGCATGAGGCACATGCTATTCTGATATTTTCAAATGTTTCACCTTATTTTGTAAGAGTGGTGGTCAAGTTTCTCTCTTAGGGTGGGGAGGAAAAGACTCAATTTAAGCTGGACATCCTCGAAAATTGAAAGCCGCCTGTCTTAAAGAGCATTAGATGATCAATATCAGGTATTTTCTCTTTCTTGCAAGATTAAGGAGAAAGAGCCCATCAAAACTAGAATGCTATAGAGAGGGTTAATCAAAGGAAGACCAGAGGGTACTCAGAGGGTCGTCTGCACGTAAAGCAACTGTCTAGCCATATATGGGTATCATGTGCTACTGGATCTTATAAAGGAAAGAGACCTTAGGGCCATCATACCTGAATCCTCAGTCTCTGACTGTCACAGCATTTCAGCCATGACTCTTGCAGGGTGTCCAACCTTTTTTCTTCTCTGCCACCAATGAGAAGAATAAGAGTTGCCTTGAGCCACACATTAAAAACCCAAAGGAGTAGGGTGCCACCCCATATGCCAGAGGTGGTGGGTTCAAACCCAGCCCTGGCCAAAAACTGCAAAAAAACCCCAAACAAACAAAACAAAACAACAACAACAAAAAAAAAATCCCCAAGCACTAATGAAAGCTGATGAGCAAAAAAAAAAAAAAAAAGTCTGTGTGTTTATCTGACACCACAGATAAACAAACCAGTCCTCAAATAATCAGCATGTGGCTCAAGTTGGACACCCCTGATAGCTTCTATAATGACTTGTTTTGCTTGACTTGCTGAGTATTTATTTTATTCAGTGTTTTCCTTTGCAGCTATAATACATTTACATGATTCTAAATTTTAAACATATTAAAGAGTCTATACAGTAAAATATCTCCATGTTATCCTTCTTCATAGTCAACCAGCAGCTCTTCCCAAAGGGAACTAATGTGACCAGTTTAGTTACCCTAAACTGCTATATCTGATCAGTTATCCTTTCAAAATGTAGGATTAGCCAATGAATGTATGCATGCATAAATTTACCCTTTCCTATTACATAAGTTGCAATACATTGCATAATATGTTTTACATCTTAATTTTTAACACAAATGTGTGCTTTTAGAAATTATTCCCTTCCCATACATAAAGTACTTCCCCCTTTTCATGGCTGCATAGTATTCTGTTGCATGCACATAGTATAGTTCAATGTGATTCCTATTTGTACATATTCAGTTTCCAATATTTTTCTAACTCACATTATGCTGTGATGAATAATTTTGCAGAAAGGTACTTCATACACACATGCAAATTTATTTATAGACCAAATCCCAGAAGGAAAAAAAACCACTGAATAAAAGGACATGTGCATTTGTAATTTGGTTGCATCCATGCTAAGGTAATTGATACATTCACACTCAGGTCACAAAGTGTGGGAGAAAGTCAAGTTTATTGGGAAAATGCACAGGCAGTAGGGCTAGCAATATGCAAGTGTCACCATCCTTCTGAGGTCCTGAGAAAGGACCCACTGAGCTGAGCACAGCTGCATATGTCATGGAAAGTGTTCCAGAAAAAGGATTCTGTTCTCATCTGTTCTTAGTGTTCATAGGATGACTGGACAGAAAATACTTCTTTTTAACTCTGTAACAACTGAGGATTCCTGGACTGGGAATTGCTCTTGTAGAACCAGAGCTCAGTTACAGCCTCTGCTTACTAATGCTGCCCATGTTAATGGGAGATTTTATGTTAACCCAGTATTCTACGCAGGTAAAATAGTTTTTTGCTAAGCTAAGCTACCAGAGAAAAAGATGAACAAGTTAGGGGAGGCAGAGAGCTGTGAGGGACACCCAGAAGCTGGAATTCTTTCTCCTCAGCCAGACTTAGTCCGATAGACCCCCACGGAGGATACAATAATTTACATTCATACCAGTGACTGAGGGTGTCTATTTCCCCACACCACCCACTTCGAAGACATTATCATATTTTTAAATCTTTGATAATACAATGATGAAAACTATAGTCTGGATATGGATTGTTTAAATTTCTTTTGTTATTGTCTAGACTGAGATCTTTTCACATGTTTTAAAATAATTGATTTTCCCTGTTTTGCGATATGACTGTTCATATCATTCCGGTTTTTATATTGGATTATTGCACATTTTCTTATTGGTTTGTAGATTTGTATCCATCATATATTAGGGAATTAATGCTTTTCTGTAACATGGATTGGAAGTGTTTCTCAATTTATCATCTGCTTTTCTTACTTTAAGGTTGATTTTGTTTTGCAGGAATTTAATTTTTCATGCAGTTGAATTTTATCACTTTTCTTTTCTCATTTCTTCATTTATGTTATATAGAAAGTGCTCTCATATTCTGAGATTACCCTAAAAAAACCCAAACAATAACAATAAAATACATAATACTTGTTCTACAGTTTCTTTCAGTACATTTATGTTCTTTCTTTTTAAAGATATTTGAATCTTCAATCCATCTAATTATCTTTACCTTTTCAAGAAGAAGAAATTTAATGCTTATGTGTATGTCATTTTTGCATAAAGAAAATTAGGAGGCATATAAAGGCACAGGCTAATTCTTGTTACTTGTTCTTTTTAAACATATTTTTAAACACATTTCTTCAGTATATTTTAATATACTAACTAACTGCCTTGTTCTTCTGTGACTCTAAGCATTCTGAAAGTCTGAATTTCCCACAGACCCAGAACTACTAACCTGTTACACTGTTAGACCTGCATGAAACTATAAAACCATTTTTTCTAGATATTAAGACTGTTTTTTCTGATGTATGGTAATTCTTATTGAATTTTTGTCACTTTAGTATCACATGCCTTTATCTAAGTTGATAGGAATTTTTGTCACAAAGTATCACATGCCTTTATCTAAGTTGATAACAATTTTGAAAAAAGATTTGTGCTCATTGATAATTGTGTGTGTGTGTGAGAGAGAGAGAGAGAGACGTGAGAAACTGATTTAAAATTTATAAGGAAAAAAAATGTAAAAATCAGGCAATCCAATGTATTCTGAAATATGGAATTTACTTTTCTGGAGATCAATAATTTTTATAAAGCTAACTCAGGCTCATATTGGTACAGAGGTAGACAAATGCAAAGAAATTGAGTACAAAACCCAAAATTCAATTAACACCTATATAGAAACTTGATTTATGATGAAAGTAGTATTGAAGATTAATAATAAAAAAAAAGTGATGACAAACTGATTATATGTATAATCAGTTTTCCAATAAATATTTGGAACATGTACTTGTGTCATAAGCAAAATATAAATTTCAAGTTCTCTTTAGGACTTAAAAGTAAGTTTTGAAACTAAAAAGTTTTGATAGATAATATGGACAAGACTATCTGGCTTCAGGATGTGGAAAAAACTCTTACACAGAAATAAACAGTGTAAACCATGAAGAATGAAAGTAATAGATTTAACTATAGTAAAATGAAGAACTTCTTGTTATTATAAAAATGGAAGAAAAAGGTAATAAATAATTAAAAGGAGAAAATTGCAAGCGTGTGACTGACAAAGGATTAGACTCTCAGGTTACAGAAAGATTCCCTCCAGATTGAAAAGAAAAACAAATAAGAAAGAAACCAAACTGGAAAGGCATTTTACAGAGATGGAAATTTGTTTGACCAACAAACATTAAAAGAAGTAAACTTCGTTGTTTGTCAAGAGAGTTAAAATTCAAACCACGGTGATTTCCACTTCATACGATTGGCAAAATTTAAAGATCCAACTAATTTGGTTAAATCTGTAAAGCAATTGAAACCATTATCTATGCCATAAAAAACTAAATGATATATACAGATAGCTACAGATACATAGTTCAGAGGTAAAATGTATCATGAAATTTGTATTTTTTTAAGGCAAGATAATATTAAACAAAAAAATGTAGATGGTGATTACCTCTTGTGAGGGGATTGGAATGATGTTGGAAGTAGTCCTCTGAGGAACTTCAGATATTTTAACAATGTCCTTTTTTTTTTTTTTAACAGAGAAGTAAGTAAATCTCAATGAAAATCAAGTGGGGGGAGTGGGTAAATTCACACAAATCGGGTACATTGCACACTGTCTGGGTGAAGGGCACACTTACTACTTTGACTTAATCTGTACAAAAAAAACAAAGTATGCAAAGAAAACACTTGTACCCCCTCCACAATAGTCTGAAATTTTTAAAAAGTATACGTGTTTATTGCATTATTATTTTTTATACCTTGCATGTAGTTGTTTCTTAGGGCCCCATAACAAAGTATCATACATTGGGTGCCTTAAAACAATAAATATTTATTATCTAATAGTTCTGGAAATTAAGGTTTTAGCTGACTCTCAGGGAAAGTTCTTCCCACCCCTTCCTGGCGTCTAGTGACTCCTGGCAGAACTTCCCATTTCTGCCTTTGTGTTCGTAAGGCCATCTTCCCTCTGTGCAACTCTGTGTTCTCTCTTCTAATAAAGACGTGAGGCATTGAATTTAGGGCCATACTAATTCTGTATTGCCTCATCTTAACTAATCACATCTTCAAAGACTCCACGTCCGAAGATGTTTGGAGTCTGAAATTCTGAGTGGATGTAAGTTTTGAGGGGCCCCTATTCAACACCTTGCACTGCGTATCTTTTATTACTATTTTTTGTGCCTACTCATAGTTACCTTATAAAAGAGCGCCTTAGGGATCTCTGTAACATGTCATTGGGCCCATCTTTAGCCCGATGTATCAGTACCACTCTTGGTTACAAAGAAACACATGAGTACATAGCAATAGATCCTTCCAGATCATTTGGTTCTTCCCTATCAACTTGATTCCTTAGGTGCGCTGCAGCAAACAGGGCATGGGGACCAGCCATCTTTCCCTTTTCCTCTTCTCTGGATGTATTACGTTTAAGATTTTCATGTAAGATTCTCAAGCTTTAATGGAGAAATTTTAAATGGATAACTTCATCATGAATTCTCTAATTTGCCACTAGTTTTTACAAGGTAGTATAATGGCTCTCAAACTGTGGTCCCAAGCCAGCAGCTTCAGCATCTCCTGAAAACTCGTTAGGAATGCAAATTCTCTGGCTCACCCCAGCCCTATTAAATCAGAAATTCTGATAGGGGAGACCAGATCTCTGTTTTAAACTTCTAGGTGATTACCATGGATGCTCAGTGGGAGAAACACTGGAATAATGGATAAGAGCACATACTCTGAAGTCAGATGTCTAAGTTCGAACCTTCTCATATTCCCTTCCAGAAAAAGACACATTGATGGTAATGGCACATGTCTAAAAGAGTTCCTGTGAGAGCTAATTTAATTAACCTACATAGAATGTGTAGAACTGTGTTTGGCACTAAACAAGTACTTCACAGATGATACCTAATTTAAATAATTGCTACTGTTAAAAAAAAAAATACAAAAACCTTGCTGCATTTCATCATCTTCCCAGCTCCTGAAGACAATCAAGTTTACAGTACTGGTCTAACAGTTCTCGAATATACTTTTTCCTCTTTGGGAGATGAAAATATTTTTTTCCTAAGCCTTCTACTTTCCATTTTCATCGTCTCCGTGAGTACAGGTGAGCTGGTGGTACTATAATCACGTGTGCAGGTTTATTTTTGTATTCTGAAATGCAAATCAATTGCATAAAGGGTACTTCTTATAGGCACAGAAATTAAAATTAATTTAAACCATAAGGAATTTTATTGCCAAGCACTCACCCATCTCAGGTTTCACTTCTCTCCCAATCCGTGTTAAGTTTTCCTCGCTTTCTCTCTCGTTTAAATATCTTTTTGGTTAATAGAGAATATGAGAGAAAAGTGCTCTTCCTTTGCTATAATTTGAATTTTCCTTAATGGTGGATCTATTACTTCATGGTCTTTCTTCAGAAAGAACATAAACTGCCTTTGCCCTTTATTCAACAAGCATTTATTTAACAAGTACCTAGTATATGCTAGGCATTGATCTGTTAGGGATACAGCAATGAACAGAATACATGAAAATCCGTATTCTCATGAATCTTACCTTCTCCTTGTAGTAATAGACAATATACAATAAGTACATTAACAAATAAGAAAATTAATAGATCAAAAAATACATGTATCAGATAAAAACATGTCAAAGTAAAGAGGATTAATAACATTAGGGGGTGGGACTTTAAAGAATATTCATGATTCAGCATTTTTATTGATTTACTATTTTATTTCATTGTGGTTCTCTCCCCAGTCCCCGCCCTGAGAAGTGGAAAGTTGAGAGTGAGGTTTTCTTCCTTGGTGTTAACTTTCCTGGGAGATCTGTTTCAGTGAAGGTAATTCAAGATTAACCAAGTCTTCAAGGTCTCCACAGAGGCCGTGATGAATTACCACACACTGTGCAGCCACAGCTATAGGGATTTGTTCTCTCAGAATTCTGGAGGCCAGAATTCAAAGTCAAGGTGTCTTCCGGAAGACTCTCCCTGAAGGTTCTGAGGGAGAATCCACTGCATCGCTCTCTCTTCCCTTCCAGTAGCAGCCAGCAATCCCAGTGTGCCCTGACATGTAAATATGTCACACAGATCTTTCCTTCTATTTTCATATCACTGTCTTCCTTATGTCTTTGTGTATGAGTTCTCCTCTTATCTGAGATGTTTTATTGGGTTTACAGCCCATCTGAGTAATCTACACTAATCTCATTTAGAGATCCTTAATTTAAATACATGCAAAGACCCTTTTTTCAAATAAAGTCACATCCTCAGGTTCCAGGGGAGGGTAACTTTTAGCCTATTCCAGTGTATACACTGTATCTGAGAGCTTACAGCTATTGTGTGGTGATGGATACCTGCCCCCAGAGAAAATACTAGTGGGCAACAACAGCTATTGCTAATTTGTGAACAAAATTAGGACTTCAAGATTAAATCTTTCTATTGTAAAATTTAGGTCAATCCAACACCAACCTGCCACTCAATCTGCACACTGGTGCTGGTCTAAAAACTGTTACTTGTCCATGAGGCAGTAGAAACAGAAATTAAGAGTAAATATTTTAGACCACTTTGGGGATTGGATTAAAGATGGCAGCCAAGTAACAGCTTCCTTGTAACTGGGCACGAAGAGTCTGGGGAGACAAGACTCCAGGCATCTCTGGCTGGTGGGATCAGCCTATGATCATCCCTTTGAGGATACAGGGAGTCAGCAAGGGACTTCTGGACCCCAGGAGGAGGACAAAAACAGTGGAAAACTGGCAAGTGGCTGCGTGTGTTCAGTCAACCTGATCACGCTGGCAACCGAGAGTACAAGCAGCAGTGAGACTGTAACCGGAAAGGCCTTTCCTGTAAACTGTTTTGGTGTTCTTGGACTTGGCACTCAGTTGAGCTGCCTTGGGGAGAGCTTGAACAGGAGTGTGGAGAATGTTGGGCATTGTCTGGGGCCCTAGAAAGAGCCACTGAGCTGGGCGAAGTAAGCCATTGTGAAAGAACTGCCCTGGAAAGCTCTGCCCTCAGGGTCCCAGAGCAAGGATTGGGAGGGACAAAGTAGCCCAGTGACTGAGCAGCCTAAAGGCGGGGAGTGAGCTGCCTTACACCCCTAATCCTTAGGGGCAGAGTGAGACAGTTTTGGCACACTGGAGCCTTGGGCTGTTGCCCTGGGTAGAGTGCTGTGAGGTCACAGCTCATAGCAACCTAAAACTCCTGGGCTTGGAGCCACCCAGACCTCCATAAGAGTTGTGTAGTGACCCCGACCAGTGACCCGCACCCACTGGGCCTCCACATTCCCTGACTAGGAACTGCGGGAGCCATGCAACACTGCATGCTCCCTCCTGTGTCCTCCAAGCCTCCACACTAGCTCGTTCATCTGGCCAGGGACTCTGGTAGCTACGTGTGCTCTGGAGCCCTCCCTCCCTCTGCACAGAGCCCTTCTCCGGGCCAGAGACTGCTGGAGCCTTGAGCTCTCTGTGCCAAAGTCACTGGGTGCCAGGTACTCCCTGAACCATGCACACCATCCCCAGCCCTGTTGCTGGATCCATGCGTGTCACACACTGGAGCTGCTTCCACAACCAGAACTCCCCAGCTGGAGCAGCCACAGAGGAACTACACAGGGTCACTCCCTACAAAGATCCAGCAACAATAGAGTGATCCTGCTGGGGTCTAATCTTGGAGAGACACCTCCTCAATTCTGAGGACAGCCAGAGAGAACAGTGAAAAACAATCATGAGGCAAAATCAATAGAAAAACTCTGGCAATATGAATAATCAGAGTAGATCAACTCCCCCAAGGATCAATGGGGCAGAAACAGAACAAGACCCCATGCACAAACAAATAGCTGACAGGTCAGAAAATGAATTCAGGATCTGGATAGCAAACAAGATCGAATTAGAATTCCAAAAGTTATCTCAAGAATTCAACAGATTCAAAGAGCAAATGACCAAAGATTTTGACACATTGAGACAAGAAATTGTATCCCTCAAAGATCCTAGAAACACAGTAAGTCCCTCAGTAACAGAATGGAGCAAGCAGAAGAAAGGATTTATGACATTGAAGACAAAGCTTTCGAACACTCACAAATCCTCAAAGAAGAAGAGAAATGGAGAGCAAAAACGAACCACTCTCTCAGAGAGCTCTGGGATAATTCGAAGAAAACCAATATTTGTCTTATAGGGATCCCCGAAAGTGATGAAGTGGCTTCACAAGGCACAGAGTCTCTTCTCCATAAGATTATGAAGGAGAATTTTCCAGACATGCCAAGAGATTCTGAAATTCGGATAGGACACAGTTTCAGAACTCCAGCATGACTCAACTCAAATAAGACATCCCCCAGACACATCATAATCAATTTCACTAAAGTTAATATGAAGGAGAGAATTCTGAAAGCTGCCAGACAAAAGAAAACTATTACCTACAAGGGGAAGAATATTAGAATAACTGCAGATCTCTCTGCTGAAACCTTTCAAGCTAGAAGAGGACGGTCATCGACTTTTAATCTCCTAAAACAAAATAACTTTCAACCCAGGATCCTGTACC
>CAUYPK010132133.1:0-16874 GCA_963574355.1 Loris lydekkerianus
ATCCAATGTACATTTTTTGTTAAAGTCCTCTTAGTAAACTAGGAGTAAAAGGATAATTCCAAAGCAGGATAAAGAACAAATCTACATGTGAAACTTACTAAATGTAGAATATAAATGTCTTAACATAATAACTAAGAAAATACCAGGAAGGCTATGTGAACCAGTGTGATGAAAATGTGTCCAACGGTCTATAAAACCAGTGTATGGTACCCCATGATCACATTAATGTATACAGTTATGATTTAATAATGAAAAAAGAAAAAGTGAATATAACTTATTAATAAAGTCATCATACATTTGATTATCTAAAAAAAAAAAAAAAAGAAAGAAAAAAGAAAAAAAAAAAAAGAATTATGATGTCAGGAGCAGTTGCTCACATCTATAATCCTAGCACTCTGGGAGGCCGAGTTGGGCTGATCACCTGAACTCAGGAGTTCCAGACCAGCCTGAGATAAAGCAAGACCCCATCTCTAAACATAGCCAGGCATTGTAGCAGGTGCCTGCTATCCCAGCTACTCAGGAAGCTGAGGCAAGAGGATTACTTGAGCCTAATAGTTTCAGGTTGCTGTAAGCTATGCGCCACTGCACTCTACCAAGGATGATAAAGTGAGAGTCTATCTCAAAAAATAATTAGATAAATAGAATGAGAACAAGGCAAATGAAAGTGAAAAAAATGAGTCAAAATGCTCTATCTATCCCTACATCCTACCTTTCTATTCCTCTGTGAATGGGCCTGTAAAGAAAAGTATAATTACCAAAGGTACGGCCAGAATTTAAAATAGTTTCACTTTTTAGCTTAATAACCATGGTTAATTTTTTATTGGAAAATTTTTAACATACACAAAGCTGGAAGGAAGTAAATAATAAGCCCTCATGTTTCTAGTACCTACGTAGCACAATCATCAGCCCATGACTATTCTTGTTTCATCTTTGCTCCCTCTTCCTTTTCCCACTAGATAGTTATGAAGAAATTCAAGATATCCTAGCATTTGGCTGAATGACTTTTAAAAAAATAGTTTGCTATTAGTCTTTTTCTAAAAAAGATAACATAATTGAATATTCTTAGAGTTTCTCATTTTGAATTACATAGCATCAAAAAATTAGAAAGAATTATTAACTAGTGGGTGGTATGTCAGCTTGTTAAAATACAACGTAGTCTGTGATCATGGTCTAGAGCCAAGAGTTTGCCACACACACTTCCCACATGGCTTTAGGGCACTTCTTTGGGAGTGCAGTGGGTGTGAGCAAGATTTTTAAGAGTGGCACCTTATAAAACCTAAAGAATAAATCAGTGCCAAAAAAATCAATTCATTTGATTTCAATATATATTTAAAGACCATCAAATATGCAATATATTTCCTTATTTGAGAAAAAGAGGTGAGTTCAAGATGGTCCTTCCCTTAGAATCTAATAAAAAAAAGAGATATATGTGTAGTTAATTATAACCCAAGATGATGTGAAGACTTTTAGCATAGAATTTCAAACCAAAGGGCTATTTTGTCACTAAGGAAATGTGAGTCATTTTATATTTGGGGAGATGAGGGTAAGAGAGATAGTTTTATAGAGGAAGATATTTTTAAATTTAATGCTTTTGAAGAATGAGTAGCATTTTTGATACATGAACTAGGAAGTAGGTGGGTGAGAAGGGAAAAAAAACTTTTTAAGAGGTATAAATGTATATACATAGCTTATCAAAGGGAATGGATGACAATGTAGATCCCAATTCTAGAACCTTCTTTCCAATGTTATGTAAGTTCAACCAGTATTTTAGAAACTTTTTTTCTTTAAAGAGACATCATTTGTTGGAAAACAAAAGTACTTTCTATATACTGATAAAATTTTATGTACAAATCAAATAATAAAACATTAATGTTTACTTTATATATTCTCATAAAATGAAGGTCAGCAAACTATGGGCCTCAGCCCAAATCAGGACTACTGCCTATTTTTGTAAATGAAGTTTTGCTGGAACAGAACCTCACCATTCTTTTAGTATTGTCTCTCACTGTTTTAGTGCCACAATATTTTAATCAACTACTTTTAAGAAACCAATTTTCTTGCAATGTTTAATGTACTCATGGCCAGGACTAGGGTGAGGTGGAGGCACTCCCTCTTAATAGTATTTACATAATCCTGAGAAAGCTTAATTAAATTTTGTGTCTTAGAAGTCTTTATTGTACCTATAGTCATGAGCCTGTATGCATAATACTGTCTGGGATTTTTTGTTTTTGCTTTTTTTTGAGATATGATCTGATTCTATTGCCCAGACTAGAGTGCCATGACATCAGACTAGCTCAGAGCAACCTTAAACTCCAAGAATCAAGTGATACTCCTGACTTGGCCTCCTGAGTAGCTAGGACTACAGGTGTATGCCACAATGCCTGGCTAATTTTTCTATTTTTAGTAGATATGGGGTCTCACTCTTGCTCAGGCTGGTACTGAACTTCTGAGTTCAAGCAATCCTTCTGTCTTCATCTCCTTAGAATGCTAGGATTACAGGTGAGAGCCACTGCACCCAGCCCTATCTGCCTTTTTATAGAAAAGTTTTTATAACCCCTGTTGCAATGAAAGACATCGTAGCAGAAGATAGTGTTAAATTACTTAGCATTTTTTCCTGAGATGGGATGAAATTTGTTCATTCTCCAATGGACCACAGTAGATGGAAGTGGTAGATGTGAACACTCATTAGTTTATGGCAGTGGTTCTCAACCTTCCTAATGCTGCTAGCCTTTAATACAGTTCCTCAGCAGGTGACCCCCAACTGCTACTGTAGCAACAAAACTAATTTTATGATTGGGGGTCACCACAACATGAGGAACTGTATTAAAGGGTTGCAGCATTAGGAAGGTTGAGAACCACTGGTTTAGGGGAATACATCCTTGAATGGAGAATCTACTCCATCTTTTCTGCAACATATTCTGCAAAGTAATGGGGACAGGAACTGTTTGTTGTTTGCATTGTGGAGTAATCAAATAGGATTCATCTTTTTGGTTTTCTCCTGTATTTTTTATCCTGTGTGATAAAATTATCTTTTTTTCTCCAGATATTTTCCCTAATTTACATTGTTTTAAACTTTACATTATATGGGCAGATTCCTTTGTGTTTTATGCTTTGTGAGTATATTCATTAACTTTAGTAAACTTACTATTATACAACATAGATAATAGAAAATATTTTTTAAAAATGTACAGAATTAGACAGCAAAAGATTAGCCACAATAACTGAAAGCTGATACGGAATGTGAATGACTTTCAGCCCCTTCATCTTCTGCTGAGTTTTAGATAGTCCGTCAGGTTACTCTGAATATGTTCCTGGCTTCTTGTGTTTCTAATGAAGTATTTTTTTTTGTATGAATTTCATTTTCACTTCTGTCAGGGCATTCCTTTCAGAGAAAATTGCTTTGGAACAATGTGTTATGTGATTTTTTAGTCCATATTAACTGCTCTAACCATACAAAAGATTTCACGTTGTACAGTTTGAGGGCATCACATCACTACTGTGACAAACAATAGAACCAGGGACCAAGACAGAATGTCATTATACCATGAAAATTTTAAATTTCTTTTTATGAGAATATACAGTACAAAAGAAGAAAAGTAATTTTCTTTCTACTTTTCACCATTTTTAACTGAAACTCCCTCTAACAAAAAGCACCTTAAAAGGAAAACAAACAAACAAACAAACAGAATTTAATTAACATGTGTGCATTGTGTATACAGGGGAGAAAACCAAGAGAAACAGGTAAGTCTCTACAGTAAATTTTAAAGAAAGCATTTAAACTTCAGGCTTAAATATCATCATTTTTTTCAATAAGAAAGAAGGTGTATGGGGAAAAGTCCAGCTAAGATAAAATGGGCAGGAAAAACATATTAGACAGGCGCATGGTGTGATGTTCAGATGTAAGTCCAGGCTTTCTGCATTGAATGAGCTGTCTCTAGTCATCCTCCTCTTGGTGCAGAAGAAAATGCCCTTACACATAAAGTCTTCCTTCATCAATGTGAATTTCTCTTACAAAAAGGTAACTTGTCAGAGTTATTCCTGTTGTTTCTGAAAATAACAAGCTCAAAATAATCCTTATGCTAAGAGATGTTGGGCAAAGGAAAAACTTCCCCTTTGCCCTCTAAACTCTGTAGGTTTACTGAAAATCACTTGTAAGATTAACAAAAAAGACAAACTTTTTTTTTTTTTGAGACAGGATTTTGCTTTGTTGCCTGGATGAGAGTACAGTGGTGTCATTTGCTAATTTTCCCACTTTTTGTAAAGACACGGTCTCCCTATGTTGGTCAGGTGGGTCTTGAACTCTTGTCCTCAAGCAGTCTTCCTGCCTACGATTATAGGTGTGAGCCACCATGCCAGAACTCAAATTTATTAATTTGTACACTGGAGTCTTTCAGACTGAAAACCCAAAGACAAAGGGGAACTTGTTCATTTTTACATTTAGGTTCAACAAAGTATAGACAGCCATGTAGAAATATGGTTGGACAAGAAGGGTGTGATCTAATGTTAGTAGACCGAGTGGGGAAACCCAGCAAGCTCTTCCTAGACACTCTGAGTATACATTCCTTCTTTTTGAGTATGGGACAGGAGACTCTCTCTGAATAGGGTGTCTTAACAAGGAAGGCCAGATACTTATTTTATGGCCAGTTTTTACACAGAAAGGTAAAGGGAAAATTAGAGTAACATTTTTAGGTTTTATAGGTGGCTTTTGGGAAAAGGGTTGTGGTTTCCAGGACCCACCTTGGGGAATGAGAGATCTTGGTTTCTATGGCTGGCTCCAGGGGAGAATAGGACCTAAAGGCACGAGGGCAGAAGAAGATCAGAGAAAAATTTTTGTTCCTGAACCTTTATTTTGGGATATTGCTTTCTAAGTCCTGACAGAAACATATTTTGGGGGTGGCCTGTTCTGGTCTCATGCAGTCATGTTTGGGGGTGGAATATCTTAAGCTTCATCAATAGCTACTCATTAGGCTGGGCGTGGTGGCTCATGCCTGTAATCCTAGCACTCTGGGAGGCTGAGGTGGGTGGATTGCCTGAACTCATGAGTTTTTAGACCAGCCTGAGCCAGAGTAGAGCTCATCTTTAAAAAAATAGCCAGGGGTTGAGGTAGGCACCTGTAATCCCCCCTACTTGAGGGGTGGAGGAGTGCTGAAGCAAGAGAATTACTTAAACCTATGAGTTTGAGGTTGCTGTGAGCTATGATGTCACAGCACTCTACCAAGGGCAATAAAGTGAGACTCTGTCTTAAAAAAAAAAGCTACTCATTTAAGATATTGAAATAGTTGGCATATTTTGAAACTTCATGAATAAATGTATGATATTATGTAATACAAAAGGTGATAACATTGGGCAAAGATTAGATGTCTAACAAAACAATGTAAGTAGTAGGAAATACAAGGGTGCATTTAAGGTTTCTAAAGCATTCCAGAGTGAAAATAGTTATTTTTTATTGTTGCTTGTTTACAACAGTATGAAAAATAGATATATCAAAGAGAGTTGATAAAATAATTGTCTTGATGCTCCAGCTAAAGTTGGAGACTATAAATTCTTAATGGATCCAGATTAAAAATGGATCAGTGTGAATTACTAGAGATTATTAGTGTTCTGCATATAGGAGTAGGTAGTTGAACACATGAGATTTACTCAAGGTTGAGAAAGCAAAGCACAGAGAAATCAAAGTGTAGTTGAAAAATAAAATACACAGTGATATGTGTGCTATCACTATTCACAGCACACATACCAGCTCCGAAATCCTGCTAACTAAAGTCCCGAGGAATTCAAACTAGGGGGCAAAATGACTGGATAATGTTTACACATCCCACATGTTTCAGGAAGAAAACCACCCTTCCCAAACTCTCCAAACTCCATCAAGTGGTACACAATAGGGTTCTTATGTGGTGATTAGCCCTTCCTCAAAAGAACCTGGCATAAGTCTGAGTAGGAGACAGGATATCAGAATAAATAGGTCATTGTTCCCTTCTATTAGGGAGACTCTAGTGCTCCTGTTGCTTGACAAAGACACAAGTGGCAGGGAGTGGGATTGCTTGTTTCATAGAGTTCACTTTTTAACTTCACCCCTCAGTTATTTATTTTCAGAGTGGCTCCTTGGCTGTGCCCAACTGGCAAAAGGGTCTTGAGAACAATGCCACGGAGAGACAGGATTTTCTTTCATTCATGAACTATACATTATCAAGTCCTTTGTGGTTCCATCTGCTAAGCATTTTTAAAGTGGAAAAGTGAGCAGGCAGTCTTGGGCCTGGCTTGGGGAAAATCTTGTGCTTAAAAGTGGAAATAAGTCTTGCTACCAACACCTATAGACCTAGAGAAGTCAGGCAGGCTAATGGAATTTCTTCTTTTTATACTAATGAGAGCACATTTTAACTCCTCTTCTATGTAAGATTTGACCTAACAAACAACTGGATTTAGAAATTTTGGAAAGATGCCTGTATTAGTTTGCCAGGGCTTCCATAAGAAAGAACCACAGACTGAATAGCTTGAACAGCTCTTAATAATTGTTTTACCATTCTGAAGGCTTGAAGGCTAAAAGTCCAAGATCAAGATGCCAGTAGGATTAGTTTATTCTAAGACGTCTCTCCTTGGCCATCATTTGGTCCGTTCATTTGTCAACTTGCTATCTGTGTTTGTGACCTTCTCTTATAAAGACACAAGTCGTTAGATGAGGGTTCACCCATATGACCTTATTTTACCTTAATTACTCTATAAAGAGCCTATATTCAGATACGGTCCTATTCTGAGGTATTAGGGGTTAGCTTCAACACAGGAATTTTGGAGGACACAGCTCAGCTCATAACAATGCCTTTTCATTTCTTATTAACGGAAACTCCCTTCTTGGCTCAAAAGTGAACAAATACACTGAAAGAAAAATATATGTGGTTTATAAATATCACCTGTGTGCCTGATGGCTCACTTTATACAATAAGAGAAAGTCTTTTGACCATGTGGAAATCACAGAGTTTTCTCTTCCTGAGCTTCGGGCTCTGAAATGGAGCTCTTCCTAGTTTCCAAGTTGCTGGGTCACATGCTGGTAAAAAAATAACAATTTTAACATTAAATATTGAAAAAGTTGATAGGTAATTTGCAGTGTTACTTGTACTTTCTTGATACAATTTCTTCTACTTTCTATAACTTTTCTCCTTTCATCTTTGTTTTGCTGGCAATTACAAAGGGCAGTTTAAATGCTCCTCTGTCTTTCATTTTGTCACCTCAAATGATCTATGAAGGAGTATGAGGTCTAATTAAGACACTAACTTTCTTCAAAATGTATTTCTCTGTTGATATTAAGTTTATCAACACTTACCTTCTTACTCATCTTAATTATCATTACTAGTTTCTTCTGAAAACTATTAAGAAAAGGAATTTAAAATAACTTTGTCCTGTGTACATGGCAAGAATTAATTTTTTATTCACTATAAGCATTTTATTTAACAATTTTTAGTATATAAATTTGAAAAGAATTTGGTATATGAACAACTGAAAATATGACAGTAAATAAACAGAAAAATAACGGGGTATTAGTCTAGGTTAGGTGGAATCCAGATAAAATGAAAAGGAATCAGCTTTATTCTTTTATAAAAGTACATAGCTTTCTTTCTCTCAAGGTGGTACTTGGAGGCTGGAGAAGTCATTTTCTGTTACCGGACTGAGATAGCCTGATGCAGGAAGAAAAACAATGATGTAGCTAAGAAGTGATTAGAGAAATGTGAAGCGGTTCTTTGTAATTACTTGTTAAAATCTCTCTAAAATATAAATGTGATAACCAGGTAAAAATTTATGCTGCATAGTAGAAAGCATATTCTACTCTTCAAAACTCTTGAAGATACAATCATCTCCTGCTCTCTAGTTCCTGCTGAGAGCTGGCACTACAACCCCGCATAGCTCTAAATCATAGGGGGGTCACTCAGGTGTTCAATTTCCACTTGAGATGAGGAATGTTAAAGTCAGAGAAAAGGAAAATAATTTCCCATCTATTAGTCAGCCAGCTCATTATACAGATTATGTTTTGGTAGCAGATTTGTGGAATGTACATACTTTAGTCACAGATGGAGTTGACATAATTTTTGTTTTATTGTATTACCACAGAAGACAGATTGAATAATAAATAAATCAAGGGTTATTTAAGTCCTCCTTCCATTTTGCAGATTTTCCAGAAAGTTCTTTTATTAAAGTCAATTTTGTCCTACTACTGTTTTGTCTACTTTTTATAAAATTATAATACTTTCATTATGTCCAATAATATGGATGCCTAAGGACTGTACACTTACATAAACAAAATTGGTATTATTCTCTCTGTTTGTTCTTACAAATATTATACTGTATATTATACTGTTCTTACAAATATAAATTACAATTTCTAAATGAATTTCTTTTACCCTAACCTGATTGATTAATTAATTAATTCTGTAAGAGTATGTTCTTTAAGGCAGGTTTCCCCGGGGCAGGTTCACAGAAAAATTAGGAGCAAGGGACAGAGAGTTCCCCTATCTTTTTGGTCCTCCTAGCCACATGCATACATTTATTTTTTCTTATAAATTAGTGATGTTTATAAGAACACACTGACTAACCAAAGCCTTTGGGGGAAGGTACTATTTCTTGACATTTTGCTGAGTTAATTTGTCAGAGAGATGATTGGAGTTTCAGATACAGGACACAGGATAAATACATTTCAAAGAATGAGAGAATAGCAAGAAATACAGAGTATAGTGGGTCAAATCTGGTGACTCTCCTATACAGTAAGGAGACATTTTCAAACAATTGTTGATATCCTTTGTGAAAAAACCCCAGCAGTTTTCTTTGCCCTGAAGATAATCTAAAACTGATTCAATTTAAAAACTTGGATATCCAATATGGTAGCTGCTAGGCATGTGTGGCCATTTAAATTTAAATTAATGAAAACTAAACAAGATTAAAAATTAAGGCCCTCATTCACACTAGTAACATTTTAATTGCTGTGTAGCCACCCATGTCTAGGTGCTACCCCATTGGACAGTGCAGATATCAGCACAGCACTGGTATTATAGGGAAGGGGAAAAAACTTTACGAGAAGGTAAATACGTGCTAAATGAGGAATTAGCCAGGCATTGAAAATAGCCTGTGATTGCTTCAAATTTGACCTTGGCTGATGCCTGAGACATGAGACATTAACTTCTCTGGCCTTCCAGGATGCTAAGGATTGAGCACAACACACCCAGACTTCCCCAAATTAGTCATTTCCTTTTCCATCAATATCTGAGCTCAATGCTGAATCCTCCTTGGAATAGGATTATTATTACTTTTTATTTAATGAGATGCTCTTTATGAAGTGTTAAATCAGTTAAATCAGTTCATCTATTCTCAAATTACATTCTGTAATAGATCCCACGAAATTTAATCAAATGCATTAAATAGATATATTTGCTATATTCTACAGGAGAAATTTCCACTAAACTCTAAACATCATTTGGGTTAATATTAATGTATTACCATATCACAGGATTTTTAGTTTTAATGCCGAAATCTTTTAACTATATTCTTAAAGTGAATGGAAAATAGGTTATAGGATTCATGAGTCTTGTTTTGCTATTCTAGCACACTTTTAATATTCATATGTGATGATTATTATATATTACTCCTTAATTGAATTTTTGCTCTTGCTCCCATTTTTATATTTAAATTAGTGATTAAAAACACTCTTTTGTCCTGCCATCCAAAAGTAGGGCATTTTGGCTTTCGTAATAACTACATACATAAGAGATGAAATCATCTGTTGGTTTTTAATGCCTTTAAGTTAAAATAATTTCCATGTGGTTGAATTAGACATGATCTCCACATTCATAAAAATACTTATGGCTGAAATTATACATGCAAGACTTTAGATAAAATGAAAAGGTGTGTAAGTTTAGCCACTACTAACATGTAAATTAGCAAGGATGAATTTTTTCCCCAGGGTTTCTAAAATCAAATTGCCCATAGCTAAGATTTAACTTTAAAAATAAAAACAAAAAGTTGTATAATTTGGTAGCACTTATGAAGTGCTAAATACCATATTAAATACTTCATATACAATATACTACCTAAATTAGGGAATGGGAAACTTCTTCTCTAAAGAACCAAGAAGTAAATATTGAATTTGAGACTTTGTGAACCTTCGCGTCTCTGTCACCACTACTGAGCTCTGCCGTGTGATGGTGAAGTAGCCAGAGACAATATTGAATGACAATATAGAATGTGTCTGTGTTTCAATAAAACTTTGTTTACAAAGACAAGCTGTGAGTGGATGTGGAGAGAAGGGAACACTTTTACACTGCTGGTGGGACTGCAAACTAATATAACCTTTTTGGGAGGAAGTATGAAGAACCCTCAAAGAACTCAAGCTAGACCTCCCATTTGATCCTGCAATCTTATTCCTGGGCATCTACCCAGAAGAAAAAAATCCTTTTATGATAAGGACACTTGCACTAGACTGTTTATTGCAGCTCAATTGACAATCGCCAAAATGTGGAAACAGCCTAAAGGCCCACCAACCCAGGAATGAATTAACAAGCTGTGGTATATGTACACCATGGAATACTATTCAGCCATTAAAAAAATAGAGACTTTACAGCCTTTGTATTAATCTGGATGAAAGTGGAACACATTATTCTTAGTAAAGCATCACAAGAATGGAGAAGCATGAATTCTATGTACTCAATTTTGATATGAGGACAATTAATGACAGTTAAGGACACGGTGGGGGTGGGGGAAGGGGAGCAGAGAAAGAAAGAAGGAGGGAGGGGTGAGGGAAAGGAAGAGCAGAGAGAGGGAAAGAGGGAGGGGGGTGGGGTCTTGGTGTGTGCCACACCTTTTGGGGGCAAACACAATTGTAAGAGGGACTTTACCTAACAAATTCAATCAGTGTAACCTGGTTTCTTGTGCCCTCAATGAATCCCTAACAATTAAAAAAAAAAATTTAGAAAACAAAAAGTCTCATAACAATCATCATTTCAAGATTTGTCATTTATTTGTTCTTGAAATGACGATTGTCATTTATTAATTTGTCATGTGCTAGGTACTTTACATATTTATCACTTTAAATCTTGAGGGCAACTTAGGGACAAAAGGGCATTATTTACACTTTAAAAAAGTGAAAACTGGGGCCAACAGAGGAAATCAGACAAACCCATAGTCACCCAGCTCATAGGAAGCAATGCCAGTCCATCAACCCCAAAGCTCTTTCCCTATCTAAATAGCTGCTTGTATAAAAAAAAAAAAAAAAAAAAAAAAAAAAAGACAAATTGTGAATCTGATTAGACTGAAGGTTGCCAAGCTTTAATTTAAGCTAGTCCTCATAAATAATGATGGATACTTTCTCAGGAAATGCCCCCATCATTGAAAATTGCTGCTAATGGAACAGAGAGAATTAAAAAATCTCTCTCGCCTCAACCTGGACAGGAAGGATCTGCCCCTGCAAAGGTCTCCGTGAGTCCCAGAACTACTCCTTGTGCTGGTTCCACATGGAGCTCTGAGGAAAGTCTCATTTGAATATCCCAGTGTTGCCCATTGAATTAATAAGCATTTGGGCTAGGGTTTAACCCTAAACAATCTAATGCCAAAGCCTGCTAGCACCATTGCTATAGAAAGATAATTCTAACTGTCCCAAAGATTGTCCAGGGCTCCACCCTTTCCCATATCTGTTTTAGAGGGAGAGGCCTGTGCTGTTTTCATATTTCCCAGAATTATATCAGTAAAAGGGGTGGGGGACTGCTTCATAATTCATTCATTTATTTGTAAGTTATTAGAAGTATGATTTCTGGTTGGCTCAAATACTTTGTAAAGTTGTAGGAAACATCCAGCACTCATTCTAACATACAGTTAATATCTACTAGGAAACACAAATTAAACTGTAATGTAAAAACTCCAAACTTCTAAATAGTTTCAACTTAACCTGTACTTTCCCAAGGTGAACTAAATTGTGACAACATTTATTAGAAATTTGCTCATCCCAGAGCAAAGTATAATTAATGAATTTCAACTGAATGAGAAGAGGGAATTTGCCTTGTATAAATATCCAAAGAGTCAGAAAGATTTAAATCAAGTCTTGGAGTTCTCTAACCTTTATATTAATGCTATGCCTGAGCATGAATAATCAAGCAAGATTAAAGGCAAAGAAAAGAGAATTAAAATCGTGGAACATCTTCTGAATTCCTCCCTCAATAATTCTTTGGAAATGCACAAGGCCTATTATTTTCTCCTTTGTCCACTGATATGTCAAATCACAGAATGTTGTTAGACCAGTTTCAAAAGTTAAAATTCTATCCAATTAACTGGTCATGACATTGCTGGAATTAGTTCATGCAGTATGCTTTGCAAAAGTACATGGCATACACTGGCAAGGGCTAGTTCTTTGCTGTTAAGGTAGTTCCTTGATGTAGTTCATTTGTTGAATGCCTGCAACTTGTTAATAATTAGAATGCAGTTAAGTATTTACATCCAGCATTATTCCAGAAAGGATTTAAAGCAATTTATTAGGCTACATATGAAATAGCAAGTAAGAAAAACGAGTCAGGAAAGTTCAGTGGAAGCAAAAGTGAGTCACGATACAAAAGTCACACAATGAAGTCATTTATATTTGCTAGAGATGTGTCAGAAACTTGACTCTTGTGTTTTTGCTAGCCAATGTGAGGAATGGAACCCTAGAGGTAAGTGATTCACACTATTTGTAATGTTAAAACTATCTGTTTACTCAAGAAATGTACAATTCTATCTGATTATGATATCAGAATTTTCTCCCATGAGTCTTTAGAGAAAGGATACCAGGCATGTTCATAAACATGATCTCAACAGAAAACACAGGCCGAAGTTGTACAGAGGAATTTATACAACACACCTCAGTATCAGTTCCTGGCATCTGGCCAAAGTAGAGTTCAGTCAAAAAAAAAAAAAAAAGAGTTCCTGGGGCCAATGTGAAGGGATGTAAACCCTTGACTTCCAGATGATCTGGCTCAAACTAGGATTAGAGAATTTGTAAAAGGAGTTCTCCAACTTTATATCCGTAAGAATCACAAAACATAAATAATGGATTGCTGTGCTCCTTCCTCAGAGACTCTTGTTTAGTCCATCGGGAGTGGGACCCACAAATCTTTTTTTTAACTCTAAGCCCTCTTTCTTTGAAGTGATTCCAATATGGAAGGTAGGTAGACTATAAAGGAAGGAACAGAGATTAAAAGTAACAAGGAACATTAATGAAGCATTTGGAGGCATCAGCAAGGATGGATCATTTTAATTTGAGGCTAATTGATCTGGAACAAGTCTTTTTAGAGGAATGTTAATACAGGTGTATTGGGCTCCTCCACTAGACAGGGGTGCTCTACTATAAATTGGAATCACCTTTTTCTTCTTCTCCACAAACTAAAAATGCCTGCGCATTAAGGAATAGACAGGGATAAAGAATCACTCTAGATTTCCTGAAGGGATCTCTTAGATGTGTGGGTGTGCAAAGAGGTTTATTTAAAATTAGCTTTTTAGGATGTTGGGCACTTTTTAGAAAATTGTGGCCTAGTATAATGAATGATCTGATGTAGTCTCCAGATTCCCCCTTTAGGACTTAGGCCCTTGATCACCCAGCCGCTAGAAGTCTTTTCATCTGATATCCTCACAGGAATTGTCATTTTTACCTAAGGTTACACCCTTAAGGCCTTCAACATTTCATGATCAGTGGACACAGAAGGACAAGATCTGGACAACTCTGAAGGACCACCCAGCTCTACAGCTTCCCTTGGAAGTAGCTGAAATCCTTGTTGGACCTACATCACAGTTCAGTTTCTTCTTCCATCTAATCTTTGTTCCTCACCCATTACAGATGGAGATCTCTTGGGGTTATCCCATATATTCCTGCTCACAAACCTCGGTCTCAGACTCTGCTTTGTAGAGAACCTGACCTTAAACATGAGAGCACAAATCTTCTGCCCCTCACCTTGCTGATATTACCCATGTTACTTTGCAATGTATTTTAATTACTCACCCACCTCTCCTTTCTGTATCTCTCTTGTGTCTTTTTTCTGTTCTTAACATTTAAAGGGCTCTCCCCTATGAAGCACATCTTTTCTTTCTCACTGACCTTTTAGGATGTGTTTGCTTTCAACTTTGTAATCTCTGTGAGCCTGACCCACACTGGGTCTGCTAAGCCTTGAAGACAAAGCGTATGAGGCAGTTGCCAAGCAAACACACATGCACACATGTGCGCACAGAGAGCACTGAGATTTCTTTTGATAAAGTGCGTTTGAGAAAACTGACTTAAACACATTTAAGTTGCTGCAGGACTTCTCAAAGTCTTTAAAATGCTAATATGAATTGTGAATCTCCAAATGATATGTTGTCGATTCCTCCTTCTTTTCATTTTTCTTTGAGGCAAAATTCACATGCAGTTAACCATTCCAGGGTTTACAATTCAGTGGCAATTAGCACATTTAGAGTGTTGTATAATCACAACTGCTATCTAATTCAACATTTCTATCACCCCAGAAGTTAGGTAATCCTTTCCCACACAAGTCTTCTGAGCCCGTGCTAGTAATCAATCTGCTTTTCTATCTGTATGGATTTACTTAATCTGAACATTTTATTATAAATGGAATCATATAACATGACCTTTTTGTGTGAATTCTTTCAGTTATCACAGTGTTTTTTGAAGTTGAGCCATGTGGTAGCTTGCATCAGTATGTCATTCCTTTTAATGATTGAATGATATGCCATCATGTGGATGAACTGCATTTTCGTTCATCAGTTGGGGGATTTCAGACAGTTCGCTGACACCATTTGACCATTTTGAACAGTGCTGATAGGAACATTTGTGTTTAAATTTTAGGACATCTATATTCTTTTATTTTGGGTATATATTTAGAAGCAGAATTACTTGATGAGGTGAAGTTTTCATGTTTAATGTTTTGAAGAATCAAAACCCCTTTTATACTGAGGAATAATAAACTTTAACAAGTTTTCTGAACTAATTCACTTTAAGATGTTAATGTTAATTATAGTGTTAAAATGTTTTTACCTTACAACTAATGATTCAGAAAACTTTAACAAAAAGCTTTGAATTTGCAATAATAAAATTATAAGGCCAAGATCTATGAAGGGAAGATATTTTTGAGAAAAGAGGTCTTCTAAAAGTTCTGCTCATATCATGCCATTCCAAGGACTTCCTTTTGTGTTTCATGATACGTTTCCATTAAGAAATGGAAGTGAGTCTGATGGTCACTTGGAGATAATGTGAATAATGTCTGTATCATAAATGCTTGCCAGTGGTCTGAGGAATATGGGGTGACTGTTCTGATGTGATTCATTCGGTCTGGAAGTAGAATTATAAAGAACAAATAGAAATATAAGAAATGAAATTTAATTTAAATTTACCTGTTTATGAACTATTAGATTTTCATTATCAGACAGTTTTTAGAATGGAGAAAAATAACAATTTTCCCTTACTTTTTTTTTTTTTTAAGTGTTTGGACATTGATAGAAGGATCTACCCCTTCAGTCTTTTGTGTGTTTTAGGGGAATAAAAACATAAACTTTCTATGATGCACAACAGTCAGCTCTAGTCATATTTGTGTTTGAAAATTTTTATTATATATGTAACATAATATGTGGATTTTGTAATTAATATACTCCATATACTATTTTCATATATATATTACATGAATATAAATATATAATACCTAATTAACATTAAATATATATTTTAAATCTCAAGGAATATTTTACCCAGAGGCCAGTTATAAAGGATAATTTTTTTAATTTAAGACACCACAAAAAATTGTTGAATTGCATCTGGATATACCATTATATACTTTATAAAGCCCAGATTTTGGAAAGATCACATAGGTATCTCATTATCATAGCAGATTGCACAGATATGAAAGATTTCTTATTTCACTTTGAATAGATAGAAATGTTGAATAAATAAATTTTTCCCTAAAGAGGTATATGTTTGAAATCTGCTAACTCTATATTCAAAACAAAGAACTATAAAGTCACTTTGAACTGTACCAATGAACTGAGCTTAGAAAAATCTGCCCACAAGCCAAATACACAGCCTGAAAGTGATTCAACTTGTATGCACTGTGTATGAATAAAAAGGAACCTGAGAGTTATTGGCTTTCCAAACTTCATACATGGCACTCACTCACAATTCTTTCATTTGCGTAACCTTGCTTTGAAGGCATTTCTTATATATTTAATCTAAATAAATATTGTAGATAATATTTGTAGATATTTTGTACTGAGAGAATTAGTACAATCTAAATAAATAAATAAGTAAATCTAAATAACATTTATAGATATTTTGTACTGAGAGAATTTTTTTCCAGGATATTTTATTAGTGCACATTATAATAAGTAATAATAGCAAATGTAAGTAAAAGCAACTTTCCTATTCAAAGGCAAAGATTCTCACACTGTGTTAAACATGTACAATATGGCATGAATTAACTATATGTATATATCAATATGGATAGTTTTTTACATCATAATATTAAAAATGAGTGCATCATAGCTGTATGTATCAACATTAGTCAATGTCTAAAATACTGTATAATGGTGAAAGGAAAAACCAGGGTGACTAAGAATGTATTTTGCATGGTTCATTTATATAAAGTACAAAGGAAATCAGAAATAATTATTATATTTTTAGAAGTTCAGTCATACGTGATAAAAATTTTAAAACCATTAGGCTTTTGATTTTGGATTAAAGATGGCAGCTGAGTAACAGTTTCCCTGCAACTGGGCATGGGGAATCTGGGGAGACAAGACTCCAGACATCTCTGGCCGGTGGGATCTGCCTATGATCATCCCTTTGAGGATACAGGGAGTCAGCAAGGGACTTCTGGACCCCAGGAGGAGGACAAAAA
>CAUYPK010132136.1:0-46195 GCA_963574355.1 Loris lydekkerianus
TCTTTCTTTCTTTCTTTCTTTCTTTCTTTCTTTCTTTCTTTCTTTCTTTCTTTCAATCATAGCTGTGTACATTAATGCGATCATGGGGCACCATACACTGGTTTTATAGACCGTTTGACACATTTTCATCACACTGGTTAACATAGCCTTACTGTCATTTTCTTAGTTATTGTGTTAAGACATTTATGTTCTACATTTACTAAGTTTCACATGTACCCTTGTAAGATGCACCGCAGGTGTAATCCCACCAATCCTCCTCCGTCCACCCATCCTCCCCCCTCCCGCCCCTCCCTCTCCCCCTTCCCCATATTCTTAGGTTATAACTGGGTTGTAGCTTTCATGTGAAAGCCATAAATCAGTTTCATAGTAGGGCTGAGTACATTGGATACTTTTTCTTCCATTCTTGAGATAGTTTGCTAAGAAGAATATGTTCCAGCTCCATCCATGTAAACATGAAAGAGGTAAAGTCTCCGTCTTTCTTATTTTAAAGAGTTTCTAATAGGATTTCTTAGGAATTGTATGCCTATATTTTCTGTCTTTTTTAAAAGCAACAGCTGATCTTTATTCTGATTCTTTTGTCTTCAACGTTTTTAGTCACTAGTCTCTAGTTCCCTTTCATACCGAGAATCAATAACAAGGGGCTGTGAGAAACAGCTGGGAAGCTCAGCAGACCCCGCCCCAAGGTTTCTCAAAGAACTCCTGGAAAAAAATATAGACGCAACTAACTGATCTTCATCTGTGTACAGAAACACAGATCCCAGGGTCACTGCCACCAAATCAGAGACCAATGTGATGAGCACTGCCGTCAATATGGCTATTCTACCTTGACTTTTGAATGTCAAAAATAATATGGACAGAATTGACTAAGCAGTCTCCAAGGTACTGCCTTTAAAATTTTAACTTTATGGCCATTAAATATTGAACAGATAATTGGATTTATCCCCTTCAGTGCTTTATGGAAGTACAAAGTACCTACCTTCTCCTATTTTATTCAAATTAATGGCGTTCTTTTAAAGTGTCGGCCCTGAGTGCACACTTTAGCCGACTCATTAAAAGGATGCTTCATCTCCTGCTTACCAACTCTTTTCTCCATTTGCACTGAGAGGGCAAAACCCACACTCAAACCCACATTGACAGTTAAGGGCAAGAGAGTCATCCCTAAACCTAGAATTTTCCCTCCCTCAACTCAAGTACACAGCATGATTCGGCAGCTGACTAGCTGTCATCACAGAGAACCACAACACAGAATCCATTTATTCCGTTTTTAATGAAAACATTTAGAAATGCTTCTTTGCAACTGGGTAGCTTTCTGCTACATTTTAAAACCAAGTCTGGAGAACACAAGGATGCCAGCAGCTCTCTAGAGGATTAGCCAAATGAAACCCTGGATTGTGTATTGGACAGGGGAAAAATATATACACACATGCAACAGCTGTGCAATTCGCACCAGTGATGAGGTATTTCTATCAAGTATGACTAACACCTACAAACGTACAATCTGAAAATAACTCTGGTGAAGGTGTTAGTGGAAAGGGGTTAATGGAAATAATGTTTTCATTTTAAACAATATAAATCCACAACTGGCATTCCATTGGCCCATGACCTCCCCTTACCCAATCCTTGCTCAAGTCATTTGCTAGTGTAATTGAAACCTTCTTTGAGAGTCTTTAGATTTCATTTCATGTTTTGGGGACAACGCAGCTAAAAGACATTCACCATCCATCTTTCTTAACATTCCTAATCTAAATAGAAGACCCAAATCCAAGACTGTGCTTGTGATGGATCACTCGCCTCCCCATACAGTAGAGCTTAAAGAGATCCTGTGATTGCTTTCAGAACCCTTACAGAAAACTTACATTCATACTCATTTTAGTTTTTTACCACCTAGCTACCATAGCAGCATAGATTTATTTTTTAAACGCATTTTGTAAAAAACAGATTTTCAATTAAAAGAATTCAAAAGAACAAGACAGAAACAACTGACACATTAAATGCAGTTTGGGAAAAAAGGCTCAACAATGAACATGTAAAAATATATAAAATTGTGGAAATGGGATTTGCTGCTCCCAAGTAAACTGCCAAAGACATTGCAAAGCTCTTCCCACGTGTGAGTACGCTGAATACAGGTCTCCATCTGTTCATTTCTCTAGGAGTTGAAACAGGCAATAATGAAGCCATGCCTCCAGCCAGCCAGCCAACGCCATTAACAGGACAGACTCTGAGGATCATCTCAACTATTCTACTATATGTGCTTTCAAAAACATGGTTTTTAATTTATATTTGCCTTGGAATGTATATGAGGTCTAGCTAATACGAAGCTGACCAATTTTTAATTATTTATAGTTAAGAAAATGTTGAGGATTAAAGAGAAAAAAAAACCTCAGGTACATATTAAAACACGGACTAACTTAAGATTTCATAATCTGCCAGAAAATGTTTCCAAATACAAGTAGATAAAAGCCTTAACTTCACCATTCGAACAGACTGTTCAGACCAGCTAATTGGCAACACAAAGGCAGCCTCCCTTCACATCCATTTTTAATTTCTTTAACTTACAAGAGTTGCAACTGACCAGTATCAAAAATAAAAGTAAGCTTGCTGACAAGCCCCTAGACACGGACTGTATAGAGTCTTTGGTGTGCAAGCTTACTTTATCTTTTCTTCTGCACTTCATTTCCTATATAAGAACAGGATAAAACCGGACACACTCAGATATTAAGATTACATGGGTTACCGCTAACAAAATTACCTGCGGGCATGAAAGAAGCAATTGCCAAGTTTGTGGCTGTACTTAATTCTCCAAATCAAGATCTGTCCTGCAACAACCGTTTCACCTTAAGCTGTCCGACAGTCCATTAAATCATCCAGGATTAACTGCTGTAAGCCCTTCATCCCACAAACCCCAATTGTAATTTTGAACAAGAAGAGACATCAGAATGTGGTGTGGCAAAGTCCAAATATTTAAAAAAGAAAGCCTGTAAATCTTGCCACAACCCTAAGTGGGAGGAACACTTAAATCCTATGTAGAGATGGTGTATATGTCAGTCTTTAATATTAGATATATTTTAAGCCTTAATATTAAAGAAAAATATTTTGTGTTAGTCTGTCTTCTAGTGCTTGTAATTGAATATCTGAAACTATTTATAAAGAGAAAAAATTTATTTTTAATGGTTCTGGAGGTTGGGAAGTCCAAGGTTGAGGAGCTACATCTGGTAACCGCCAGTGACGCAGGGTATCACATTGCCAGGGGGCTGAGCATGACAGTTCAGATCTCTCTTCCTCTTCTTGTAATGCCACAAGTCCCACTCCAATGATAACCTATTAATCCATTAACTCCTTAATCCACTAATCCATGAATGAACTAATTCATTCATAATGGCAGAGCCTCATGGCCCAATCACCCATCAAACGCACCATTTCTCAACACTGCCACATGGAGATGTTGTCAAAGTGAAACCGTATGAATGAGAACTATGAAATTTATCTCCAGTAAGAGTCAGAGACAAAAGCAAACCAACAACCCCCAAACCAAAAATACCAGGTAGCAGCACTGTATAGAATCAGGGAATTTAATACTCTCATACACAAATTAAATGATTAAACTGGCTATTTCATGAAGTACTTGGCACTTGCCTCCCCTTTGAAACAAACATTTCTTACTTTCGTCTACACAAAAAACTAAGGCTAACTGCCATAATCAAGAGTTGCTTTTATTTCCTTTGAACTCCTAAGAGGTATGCTTGATTTAAAAAAATAATAATAATAAAAGAAATTAGAAGAATAAAGTAAGGTGATGACTTTAAACTTTTAAGAGTATGAATTGTATTTCCTTTAAATAAATGACTGATTTCCAGCAGTGATACATGTCTCCAAATAACTCACATAATTCTGAATTTGGAGAGTATATTAGTGTTCAACACATTCAAAAATAAAATCAATAAACAAGAGGTAGGAAAAAATAAAAACATAAAATTGAAAGCAAACTGAAGGCAAAGAACACAGATACACTTCAAATTAATACCATAACCACCATGGAGAGGGGTGAGAAAAAGAATAATATAAATTATCTTCTCTCAAT
Source organism: Loris lydekkerianus (assembly GCA_963574355.1). NCBI lineage: Eukaryota > Metazoa > Chordata > Mammalia > Primates > Lorisidae > Loris > Loris lydekkerianus. The sequence goes on from CAUYPK010132136.1 coordinate 4,079, forward strand.
TTTACTACATACTCTATTCGAAGAAGGTACAAAGGGAAAAGAGCAAACATATTCTGAATTTTTTAAATACGTCTGTTGTCTGTAGTGCTACGGATGAAACAATTCTGAATCTATTTTTAGATGTATTAAAGCACTGACTAACTGAACAAATGTGTTAGGCGGCAGGGCTTTCGCTGTGAAAGAAGAATAAATTATGGAACGGATAATAAATTACAGGCATCCCTTGTGGAAATAGCTGAGACGTGGAAATACCAGTGTAAACTCAGGAAAGGAGAAATTGTGAAGTTTATTGCTGCCCTTCATTCTACAAATCGGCATGCGCTTGTGTACACATGTGCATGTGCACACACACAAGCACGCACGCACACACGCATGCACACACGCACGCACATGCATATGTGTGTGTTATTTTTTCAGGCTCCTAAAAAACCCTAGAGGCAAATCAAGTTGGTTAGTACGCAGGACACCCAGCACGCCAATACTGGTTTCTAATACCATTTCTCCTCTAAAAAACTCAGAATTCCTCAGATGAATGGTTGATTTCAAGGCTATGTCAGAGAATGTACAAGATGATCATAAAAAGTTATGCCCCCCCCCCAAAAAAAAATAGTGCTCAAAAATTAGTGGGGGCATGTCAGAAGGATATAGGAGAAAACATAAAGGTGCTCCTACTAATTAAACGCAGGAAAATTTGAGCACTAACATCATTAAGAAAAGTAATAAGCAAAAAGCCATTGAAAGGGGGGAATCGGTAAGTTAATACAGTAGAGAGATACTGGGAGGGTGGACAGATGGAAAGAAGAGTTCTTCTTTAAAGGAAAATGCTGACTACTGACCGGTAAATGTGGATGAAATGCTATAGTTGCAAAATAATCATAGAAAAGACTGATTCAAGCAAGGATCATCAATGATGTGAAATCTGGGGGAAAGAACAGGATATTTACATAATCTTAAAGTACCTCCCCACAGATGCTTATTGGTGATAAGGGTAAATAGAATAATTATGCAGCAGAAAAATCAGGCAATGCCTTGACCACATAAGCAAAATTAATTATCACCAATGCAAGGCAGAGGGACATTGGATCCTCTGAGAAGGCTGTGTCACTTCAGTATCATTCTGGCTAGGAATACACAGCCTTGACCTCATCATGAGGAAACACCAGACAAACATCAGACAAAAAGTGAAAAGGACCTTTTCACTTAAAAAAAAAAAAAAAAAAAGGTAGAGGGGGGAGAGCTATATTTTTTTTTAAATGTCGACGTCACAAAAGACAAAGCAAATGTCACCAAAGAACTGCTCCTCATTATACATGGAGGAGACGTTATAACAAATAGCTGTAAAATGGGACCCTGGACTGGATTTTGTATTGCAAGAAGGAAAATGCTATAAAGGACAGTATTAGACCAAATGACCAAACTGAAATAGGCACAGAAGATTGAAGTGCTGTGTCAACGCTGAATTTCCTGAAAATAATAATAGCACCAGAGTTACATTAAAAAAATCTTGTTCTTTGGAAATACACGCAGAAGTATTTGGAGCAACAGGACATAATGTGTGCAAACAAGCCTCAAATGGTTCAGAACAAAACATTCAGAGAGAGAAAGGGAAAAAGAGAAGGGGTGTGTTCACAAACAAATGATAAAAGTAAATAATGTGAAATTTCAATGAAAAGCATACTAGTGTAAAGGGTACGCGGGTGTTCTTTGTATAATACTATCTTTTCAACTTTTCAGTAAGTTTAAAACTATTTCTAGAATGGACCCAGAGGCTCACTCCTGTAATCTTAGCATTCTTGGAGGCTGAGGGCAGGTGAATTGCTTGAGAATAGCCTGAGCAAGAGGAACACCCCATCTCTACTAAAAATAGAAAAAACTAGCCAGGCCTGGTGGTGCACACCTGTACCCCCACCTACTAGGGAGGCTGAGGCAAGAGGATCACTTGAGTTCAAGAGTTTGAGGTTGCTGCAAGCCATGGCACTCTACCCAGGGTGACAAAGGGAGACTCTCTCTCAAAAAAAAAAAAAAAAAAAAAAAAAAAACTATTTCTAAAATAATAAACAAAAAACCTCTTCTCTTATACAGACTGGAAAATTTTAAATAATATGCACAATGTTCCTAATTTTATGACAATTTCTGAAAATGTAACCTAAATGTGGAAAAAGTATTAAAGTATTATGTCCAAAGATGTTTGGCACAGCATTATTTACAAAAGCAAAAAAGTCTGAAAATATTAAATGCAGTTTTTAGAAGCCAGAGGAATGGTTAATAAAATTATGCAATGTAAAATTAAAAGAACATTATGCAGTATTTAAATATGTTTACAAACGTTTGTAACAATTGGAAATATATGGTACAATATTAAATAAAAACAACAGGATTAAAGTTGATGCATATGACCTAAGTATAGGAGAAAGATAAAAAGGAAAAAACTCACAAAAAGGGCCAGAGATAAACCCAAGAAAATGTCAATACTAGTCTTCTGCTTTGAGGAGATGGTTTATAGATAATTTTTTTCCCACTTCTATGTACTCCAAATATATAATGCCTATGTAATAATGATATAAAAAGCTTAATTCTTAAAAATAACTTACTAGAAGTCAATAAGTTCTATTTCTTTATAAATTCTTCAATGGATACCTGTTATACAAGTAAATGATACTGAACTATGAATGTTTAGCTATGCAAATCTAACCTAAGCTTTTTTTTTTTTTTTTTTTTTGAGACAGAGTCTCTCTGTGTTGCCCTGAGTAGAGTGCTGTGACATCATAGCTCACAGAAACCTCCAACTCTAAGGCTCAAGCCATCCTCTTGCCTCAGCCTCCCCAGTAGCTGGGACTACAGGCACCTGCCGCAATACCTGGCTAGGGTAGTTTTTTCAGAGACAGGGCCTAGAACACCTGAGCTCAAGAAATCCACATACCCAGGGCTCCCAGAATGCTAGGATTACAGGCGTGAGCCAGCACGCTGGCCTTGAACTGTTTTTGTCACAACAATAAGAAACAGAGACAGGACAGTCACACTAGCAGACAGTATCCAGTGGTGCTTATTTAAAGTTGTGTAACCACACATTCCTGAGCCACTGATGCCGCCTTTCACCCTTTTCTGAGCCATCAGAGGACAGTGGGATTACTGTAGGCTAGCCCAGCCCACTCCCCTCACCTCACAGGAGGGAAGAGGAGAGGCAACGGTGTGCACAAGGACGAAGCCCAGGACAAGGGAAGGTGGCTTTACCCACCCTGAGCGCTCACGTAGTGAGCTAAGTAGTCCGTGACTTACCACTCTTGCTCAGATGCTCAGGCGTGTATATCCAAGCTGAAAGTCTTCCCTTCAGCCCCACTTAATTTTGGTATTCTACAGGTGGCATTGGTCAAGCCCAATTAGACTGGGGAAGCCCAAAGGACCTGTCTCCACTTAGGGTTCATGGTTATGTTCACTGAGACACAGGATACAGGGAAAGGGGGAGGGAGAGAGAAGAGAGAGAAAGCAGGTAGGGAGAGAGCACCTGATTTTAAAATTTGGCGACAGTGATCAGACGTGTATGTTTAGTTAATTGAAAGGCTAAAAGGAAAGCAGCTTCCACAGTCACTCCCAAAAGGTCAGGCTTTTCTTTTTTTAAGTGGGGGAGGGAATTAAGAGAACTCTGTATGAAAAAAAAAAAAAAAAAAAAGAGGGAAGTTTCTAGATTAATTATTACGGCTCAGTTCCTATTTAAGGCCTTCACATTTGTAAGCATTTAATTGTATTTATTTCTTAATGTACCCTGGTTTGAGTAATCTTAAACGTCAACTGAATTTCATAAACTCAGCCAATGAAAAATAATTACAATTCTTGTGCCACGTTGATTTGTATGAAAAAGTCAAACATTTCATTTAAAATTTATGTGAGGCACATTCAGAAGAATACACTAATTTCTCATTCAGATTTCAAATTGAATCCACTTAATGACTGCCGATAGCAAAGCAGTAGGAATGCCTAGAAGAAAAGTCGTACGATTGACAATAACCCAAAGTTCCTGGCATGTTTTATGAATCAACAGTTGTCTTTAAACTTGGGAAAGAAATGAGTGTGCGTTAGTGTCTGGTTTCTTATAACCGGTCTGCGCTAAGCTACCAAAGGTGAGTACAATTAAACATACTATGTGAAGAATTTATCAATTTGAATGAACAAAAATAAAGACCTCCTCGTGTTCCTATTCAAGGCGACATTACCGTTATTTTTTCTTCTTCACATTTTCACATTCTTTATCAGCAAAACGGTTACAATAGTCTTTCGGTCTTGAGTGATAAATGCAAAACAACGCAGTTTCATTCTAAAATACGAATGGCCTTGGGACACAGCTCCAAAAACCAACTGCAATGAATATGTCACAGAATAAATAATACTCAGCCACATTATCAAATTCTAAATTAAGCAAGAAAAAGACGTAGAAATTAAAAAAAGGAAAAGGCAAAAAAAAAAAAGAAGAAGAAGAAGAAGATTGGGGGGGGTGACATCTAGAAATGTCAACACCTAAATAATAAAAAGTGAAAACTCATTCCTATCACTATTCTTACTGTTCTCCCTTAAAACAAAATATAACACTAGCACTTAGCGCAGGAAAGATGAAGTTCTTTCTCATCAATGTCAACTAAATCTCACCCCAGTTTTACCTCTCGTCTCCACCCCCAACTCTCCTATATAAAAATCTCCTGACAGCTAAGTAACCTCCTGACACACACGGGCAAAGAGCTCAAGGCTCTGGCGCTGCAGCTGATGGAGCCAGATTAAAGGCAGAGTTCTTCTTGATGCCTGCAAGGAAGACTGACGTCCAAACCCTTCCAGCAATGTGGAAGAGGACTCTGGACCCAGGTGATTGATTTTGTCCATCCTCAACAAAGAGATCACCCATGTGCATGTACAGAATCAAATTCGTTTCACTGAAAACCAAAATAGCTGACCGCTGATAATATCACCACAAAGAGCAAATACTTCTATAAAAGTAAAAAACAATAAATTCCAATCTTGTTACAAATGTCATATCCTCATTACAGCCTATCCTGACCATCTTATTTATTTATTTATTTATTTATTTATTTATTTATTGTAGTTTTTGGCTGGGGCTGGGTTTGAACCTGCCACCTCCAGCATGTGGGGCAGGCACCCTACTCCTATGAGCCACAGGCGCCGCCCCTGACCATCCTATTTAAAATTGTAACTCTCTCTTTCATATTCCCAGACCCTTTCGCTCTGCTATATTTCTCCATAATGTTGTCACCCTTAAAACACTATACAACTTGCTCATTTATTGTATTAATTGCTTGTTTCTTACCCCCACCATAGAAATTGTGTAGGGGGTGGGATATTTGTCTGTTTTGTTCAAATATACACCCGTGTCTGGCACATAAGAGATACTCATTAAGTGTCAGTTAAATGAATGAATCATTCATTAAGTTAAATGATTTCTTAAAGCTCTTCTTATTCAAGCAGAAAAGGCAGAAATTAGGCAGGGAATTTTTAAAGAGTTATAATAGGACAGATAAAGGGTTATTATCTTTACCCTAAAAAGTCTATTTACATTGATTAAACTCCACACACATAAACACATGTTCTTAAACACTGATTTAGAAATGGGTAAAGAACCTATTGCTAAAAAGAATAGCAAATGGTTCATAAACATTCGGAGGAAAATCAGCTTGCCCATAACAAACACAAATGAAAACCAAATTCTATATTTCCTCTGTGTAATTATCAAAGGTCGAAAAACTAATATTCTTAAAACACAGTGACCGTGGCTGTACGATGGTCATTTCCATCCAATAGGCGTGACATTAAAACAACCACTCCAGAGATACTTGGAAATGGGACTTTAGAGATATTTTTTTTAAGTCCTTATCTCTGATATAGACATTTCCATTGTGAAAGCTTATTCCAAAGAAATGCTTTGAAATATACACAAAGATCAAACACAAAGATGTTCGTCAAAACATTATTCACCATAGCCAAATTCTGGAAACAATCTAAAAAATTAAAAATGAACAAATAGCTCAGTCAATTAAGGCATATCCACAAAATTAATTGTTATATATTCTTTAATATTTATGGTTGGAGGAGCTTTATAAAGGCAAAAGACCACAAATAATATAATGTTATGTGAACAATAGCAGGCATAGTCTAATCTCATACGCATGAAAATAGCATGGAAAGCAGAAAATTGTAGTAGCAAGAGTTTTTATTGCTGAGTGGTAGGATTTTAGGTGGATTTTAGTTCTAAACTATATTTCATAAATTTCTTTTTTATTAAAATAAGTGTGTTCTACCTTTAGAATCAGCAAAAAAAAAAAAAAGTAGTAAATAAAAGATTTCATAAAATTCATTCAGATGTCATACAGTAAAGAAAGATTAAACAACAACAAAAAAACCCCACACCTCTGGTTCTTTCATTCCAAAATTACTTTATTAAAATTTTTCTCTTTAAATTCAACATGAAATTTAACAGCGAATCTTTTAAGTTTCAGTTTCTAATTTACATAGCTATGAAAGAAGAACAAGCCTTAGAGAAAAGAAAAAATACAAAACATTACCACTGTCCTTTCGGTGAATATAAACTAAAATTGTTAATAATAAACAAATTTTTCAATAAATCAGCCTAACAGAGTCACTGACCACAGTGATGGATCATGCACTAGGAAAATGCTGAATTTATCTTAAGAAAAAAGAAAAAAACCTTTATGGATGTCAGAAGAAAAAACTACTCAAGCTCTTGGAGGAAGCCCTTTTTAATCTAGAATCATCATTTAGACTATTCTCAAGCAAATTCAAACATTTAAAACAAAGCCAATAGCTGTGCTCACAGGTGCAGAGCTACAGACTTAACAGGTACACATGCTCTTTGGAAATCTACAAGGCTGTGTCAATAGAAGCAGGAGCATCCTCTGCAGATTCCTGACAGCACTGCTCCATAAAATTATATCAGGCCTCCGTCTAAGCCAAGTTTTAGGGCTATCCAGACGCACTAAAAATGAATGTGAAGGTAAAGAAAGAAAATTCAAGCAAACCTATTACTTTTCTTTTAAGCTCAAATACATTTCTTAAGGCTAAACATCAGAAGCAAGATGCTAGAATACCAACCCTTTCTCCTTTATAACTTTTGCTTTGTATCTAGTTCCAGAGGGAAAATCGTGCTTACAGGAACCACCAAGATGTGAAAAGCAATAAGGAAGATAAATGGAAAAAAAAAAAAAAAAAAAAAAAAAAAAAATGCTAAGTTTTAGTTAGAACTTTATTGCAAAGCTACTTTGTTTTATGAGATGAAGAAATCTACTTTTCCCCATGTCCTCTAGCGTTACATATTGAAAAATGAAAACATGATTAAACTATTCTTTTAATGTCATCTCATCATGTATAAAGAGCTTAAGGAAAACAATTTGCATGCAAGCTGAGCACACGTTAGAGCTGGGCAGAGGGTGGAACCCAGTGTCAGAAACTGAAGTTCAATTTCCAGTCCTAATCAAGTTTCCAAAACAGAAACTCTGTCCTTTTCCTTCCTAACTAGTGATTTTTGTAGTGGTTGTTTTTGGTCTCAGAGTCCAGGTTAAAAATCTTATAAAAAATCTTCCAAAATTACTTTATTAAAATTTTTCTCTTTGAATTCAACATGAAATTTATATAATGTTTATATAGTTATAAAATGTTGAAGTCCATTTCTTAAAAACACAAAAATAAGAAGTAAAAAAGGTAAAAAGTTAAAAAAAAAAAATCGGGTAATTAATGCTCATCCATCGTTTATTCCAGAAGAAAGAGAAAGATCAGGAGGTCAGAGCTTGTAAATTATTTTAACGGTGTGCATTTATAACAAAAGAAGTAAGACTTGGCATAAAGTAAGGGAACACTGAAGATTTTTAAAAATCAAATACACGTGATATTTAGAATTTGTCCTTGAAATTTGAATTTTCAGCTGTTACTATACAGAAAGCAGCAGATAGTCAAATTCATCTGTAGAATAGAATCATTCAGAGATCTCTTAAAAATTCCAAGGTGTGGGCCAGAGGTTTTCAACCTGTGGGTCGCTACCCCTTTATAACAATGAAAATACATCCTGCATATCAGATATTTACATTACGATTCATAACAGTAGCAAAATTACAGTTATGAAGTAGGAATGAAAATAATTTTATGGTTGGGGGTCCCCACAACATGAGGAACTGTAAAGGGTGGCAGCATTAGGAGGCATTAAGAAGGTTGAGAACCACTGGTCTAGGCCCACACCCCCCAATCCTTGGGGGTGAAACCAGGAATCAGGGTTTTTTGATGCTGTTTTGGGAACCACTGACATAAAGTACAGAAACCAAACAAAATCTTGCACCTTCTTTGAGATTTGCCATAGATATCGTTCCAGAAAAACTGATTAAAAGAAAAAAAAGAACAAAAAGGAACAAAAAACAAAGAAAAAAAGAAAAAGAAAGAAAGAGAAAAAAATCACTAAACCAATACTTAAATCAGTTACACACATACTGTTGTTTCTGAAGCTGACTCAACAAGATACTGAAAAAAAACCATTATAAAGGTACACGGCATATTGTGCTGACATGAGTTTGCACTGCTCAGCACCATTCCTTTGAGAAGGATGCTGATTTGGGGGAGATAGCAAACTCAAAACAAGGTTATGCAGATTCCAAGGTGACTACCACGGCTTTCTAGTGACAAACTGGCAGCAACTAGAGTCTGAGGATGGGGACTCGCTGGCCTCCCCTGCCTTACTGTTTCTTCTAACAGGGAAAAAAACATGAAAACCCTCTACGGAGGACAAAAATGGAGAAGCACAAGACAAAAACCCTAAACCCCGTGCTACGGATTTTAAAAAGATTCATTGTAACTAATTTTCTAATGGTGCATATTACATAAATATGGCCCCAAAGATTCTACCATTACCTAGCATTTTCTTCCCCTTCTACCGCGTAACTGTCTTACACATCTTTTGTAAAAAAAAAAAAAAAAAAAATGACTTCAGGTGAATGCATTCTATTTATACCATTGGTTCGTGACATTCAAAGAGTTCACCCTGCACACAGTACCACCTGTGTACTTGAATCTGCAGAAATCTTAGCTTAAATATGCAGAACTCTCTCAACCCTAGGGAAGAGTCTAGATTATTTTCATGCCACCCAAATGGGAGAATGTCCCAGATACCAGATGACGAAGGGGCCCCTGAGGGACCATAATGCTAACGTGTTATGAGCACTACAAAAAAATTCAGCTTCAAAGGCCCCTCTCAGTTTGCCACATCTTCCCACAGGCCATGAAGAGTGAAGTTGCTACCAATGGGGGAACAAAGGGTGCGAGACACGGAGCCCGTCCTTGTGACTGTGATCACGCCAGATTTAAAATACAAATAAGGCCCTTACAAGAAAACCGGCGCATCAATTTATGTGCCACAAACATGGCTGTGCTCCATCACTGCAGCATAGGATTAAAAACATAAATCTTGACCACTCTTCAAAGACCTAAGGTCGAGCGACATGACATTTTTTTCCTTAGTGCTGGATTTGGGCATTTGGGATGCTGCGACCACATTTACGACCAAGTATCACTCACCTAACTTTTTCTTAAGAGCACATAAAGACGAAGGGAATATTTCTTTGTAGAACAGAAATGCTGGAGATTAACTTTAGAGTTGTTCTCCTTCATCCTAAATTTCCTTCTGCCTCTATCCTGCAGTGAAGTCACAATACATCTGTGACAGAATAACTCCCATGGCGACAGGCTGACATCATAAACACCAGATTAAGACTTGGCTGCGAAGCCAGAGGAGATGACGGGCTAGGAAGGAAGAGGCTATAATTCAAACAAATCTCTTCCCTAATAGCTATGGGAATACTAAACATTACTGGCCAAGTAAATTGCTTTTGGTATAAGTGTTCTCTGTTTTGAAGTTTGCCCCAATGTGAAAGTCTCTCTGTAAGTCAGAACCTTAGCATTATTTTAATGTACTGTTCTGTATTTAATAATCTTACGCTTCAGACATTAGTCTGTTACCATGGGAATGACAGCAGCACAAATACAGGATTATGGCTATCAAGCAGGAGAAAAGAAATTATGAATAAGCCTCGTTATGTTCAATAATTAGCAGCTACATGGAAAAAAACAAAACCATGAATTTAGGTTGACGCAAATATCTCGGTGTTTGAATACAACCCTGAGTGTGTTATTGCTTTAGAAGGAGATTCTAACAAACTGCCAAAAACTTCTTGACTAGCAGTTGTTACTCAGTGCCATAATTTAAAAACTCATCCTGTCCGTCTCTTTATTCTATTTTAATTCTTTCCCTGCAAAAGGCTGGCATCTAATGGATAACATGTAAACATCCCAGATGGAGGCTGGTATCTTGAGCCAACATATCAGCAGAAAAGCCCAGAAGAGCTGGACATTGCCAGCCCCTCTGTCTTAGTTAACTGCAAAAGGAACAAATTCCAAGGAGATGATAGCCTGGCTAAGCATGAGGCCGTTCCTCCAATTAGAGAAAAGCAGAGGACGAAAGCTGCTATCTCTAGAAGCACTGCCTAGAGTTCTACTGCTAAAGTCACCTGTAGCCTCAGCAGGTCTTCCTGGAGTTTCAGTTTCATCTTTTTTCCAGTAGAAAAAAGAATACGTAAGTCTTCCTTGGACCAACATGTAATCCATATAGCCCTCTATTTATTTTTATCTTCTAAAGCGACAATAAGGGACATTGTACGCTGATGTTTCGATTAACAACTAAGGAAGTGCTCCATACAGTGAGAAACTGTCCTTAACTAGACATGCACCTTTACTAATTGTAGGAAAAAGTAGCAAAATGATGGATAAAGATTTTGCGATCACCAAAGACTGCTAAAGCAATACTACTCTAAACCGAAGAGTTCCTCCAAATGTAGAAGTACTACAACAACCTCACAGCATGGAGGCTTCGTGAGCATTTGGGGAAATGGGCATGTTGCTAGATCATGGGCATCCTGTGGAATCACCCACCCTCTCTATAAGAGCAGCTTTACTCATGGTCTTATATACACTGGGTAGCAAGAACGAAACCTTAGTCTACACATAGTCCAGCAATCACTGACGGAGATCAACAGCTCCTTGGTACTCGCACCAACTTCACAAATCCCCCTTCCAGGAGGTTTCTGCATTCCACAGCAACGGCACAACACATCATGGTAAGAAAGTAATTTTAGAACGTGCCATCCAAATTAACTGGTCATGAATAGGCTCTGATTAAAATATAAAGGGCTTTTAAAATAATTTAAAATGATTCACTGGAACTAATTTGGAGATATTTTAATCTCTGAATGCGCAATGAACTGTAGAGTCCCTTGGCCCCAGCCTCTCCTTAGAGAGGGACATTTCTAGCTAGGCCTGTGACACTGGCTAAGAGGTGTTTGAGCCACACAAGCTAAAATGCCCCCAGCTGCCCATCCCCTGCCTTTTCTGACTTAGGTCTCTCCAGCTTATGCACACTTCTCTTCCACTTTCAAAACCAGATCGTGTATATTTCCCTTTCCCAGTGGACCCTGCTCATCCACTTACTAGACCAGATAGCTAGATAATTCTGAATACAACAACGTGATATTTAAAGAAGTCACATGAGATCAAACAATCTCTGCTTACATTCTTCAGTCGTCTGTTTAAATTCCATTTTACATTAAACAAAAGAATATTTTCTGAACCGAATGTTCTAATCTAACATATATAATATTTAGGAGGATTCAAATTAGGCCACTTGTGAAACCTAAGCTGCACTTAACTAGGCCTTTCTAACGTGACTATGAAATTCAAGGAGATGCCTGCTGCTTTGGAAAGTGCCTTCTTAGACCCACTACAGATTCCTTCACAAAATCCTTGGGCGCCTGGTCTCCAAGATTCCCTGCATCTCAGCCAAGACACTTCAGATAACAGGAAGAGAGAGCTGGTTTCTATTTTCCTACATTCTAGACATTGCTTTTTCTTTCTGAATCTTAGGATTAAAGAGCTGAAACTGGAAAGAAGAAATGAGGAACAAAATCTATATTTTAAAACACTTTGATAAGCACAGATATTCCCTGATTTAATCTTGCCCACAATATGACGAGGGAGATATTATTATACCTAGTTAATATTCTCAACAATATGATGAGGGAGATACTATTCTACCTACTTAATGAATGAAACCGAGGAAGAAAAGGATATCCAATTGACCCATCATACAATTAGTAACGGAAGAGTGGAATTCAAACCTAACACAACTCTTAAAACCCAAGTTCTCTCTGCTGTATCCTTATTAAATGAAATCTAATCTTCTTGAAAGCAGGAACCCTATCTTTTTATTCTTCCGTGTAATCTCACAGACTGCACACACAGAGTGCTTAAAACGTGTAAGTAAAAGAGGCAAAGGGCTTATGGGAAATCATCTAGTTTCTTTTGTCAAGCAACACCACCACCACCCCCAATACGAGAGCAGAGAAGACATAAAAAATAAAACTTACTACCACAGCATCAGAGATGAGGGATGGAACCCCCCAAATCCACCCATTCTGGAGTTGATGTGTCAAGCATAAGATCATCACTTACCTAAAAGAAAGATGAGAAAAAACACCATTATTGTAAATGTATATGTTTACCTCTTACAAACTTTGTCTACTAAAATATTAAAATAATTTTGATTTTTATACACAATGTATCTTGAGCAAAATAGTCTAAGAAGAGCAATTTTTCCACATTTCTCCATTTTTCCAAGCTACTTCTTACTCTTTATTACTATTTAAATTCTATTTTTTTCCCTCACCTTCACCTAGAACAGTCTTTTTTTTTTTTTGAGATGATGAAACATCTTTAAAAGATTGATGACTCCTCTCTCCAGAAAATTACATACAGACACCTCTTTCATACGGCTTCAGCGGGCTCACAGTTCACCTGCAGTTTCCCCGCTGACCTACACGATGAACTTCTGATAAGAGACCAGACTGCAGGATATCCCTGAATCTTAAACATGCTTCACATTTGCTTCAGAAACCCACATAAACTTTACAAGCCTAAAATTGTGTGTCATATATGGACAAAATTCTGTACCCAGAAAACAGAAAATGAGCACTCCTTTTAAAAAGAAATGACATATAAACAAAAAAACTGGTTGATACTAGGTGATGGAAGTCTCTAGAAATAGCAGAGATGCCAGCTATTTAGATGCCAATTAGATCTGCTGCCTGTAAAAATCCACATTCAAATAAATGAAAAAACAAACAAGCCAAATAAAAAATTACCAGGAAAACCTGAAAAAGAAAAGCTGTGTGTATACGCCTGTGTGTGTTATACGTTTGGGGAGCAGATGGGGCAAGTATGACCCTAAGTTTTATAATAATAAAACATAAAAGTTCTATAAGTATAATAGGGTGGATTTCTTACATGACTAAACAAAACAGAACAAAACAAAAAGTCCAGAAACTGACCCAAGTATACACAGAAAATTGGTATATGTTAAGGGAAGATCTCAAATCAAAGGGAGAACAGATGAACTTTTTAATAAATGATGTTTGGACAACTGGATAGCCTGTGGGAAAAAAAAGGTAAGTTCCATCCATACCTCATGCTGTATGCCAGAACATACTCTAAATATAACATGGATTATAGAAAGATATTAACATATAGCTAGATACAGATGGATAGACACCTATTATCATTAGCAAATGAACATACAAATATCATATATCATCAGGGAAATTAAAACAAGGAAATATCGCCACACACCTGTTAGCACGGCCAACAGACACAATGAATGTGGGTGAGGCCGTGGAGCAGTGGGAACTCCCAGTCACGGCTGACAGAAAAGCAGAATGGTACAGCCGCTCTGGACAACAGTTTGGCAGTTTCTTACAAAAATAAACAACCTCTTACTATACAATTCAGCGATCACACTCCTTGGTATTTACCTAAAAGAACTGAAAACTTATGTCCACACAAAAACCTACACACAGATGTTTATGACAGTGCTATTCATAATTGCCAAGACTTGGAAGCAACCGACATGTCCTCCGGTAGATGAAGGATAAATAAACTGGAGCACATCCAGACAATGGAACAGCGCTCAGTGCTAAAAAGAAATGTGCTAGCAAGCCACGAACAGACACTGAGGAACCTTAAAGGCAATTACTAAGCAAAGGAGCCAAACTGGAAAAGCTCCACACTGTGAGATTCCAACTATATGACACTCTGAAAAATGCCAGCGATGGAGACAGTGTGCAGATCGGTGGCTGCCAGGGACAGAAGGAAGAAAGGGATGAACTGGCTAAGGGCAGAGGATTTTTAAGGCAGTCAAAATACTCTGTATAACTTATGGTGATGAATAGAAGGGACGACAATGAAGTTTGCGAACTCATCCTAATGCTACATACCTCGGTGCTGAATAACTCCACATACTCCCCCTGGCCAGCTGGTGACTGTAGTGATATTTGGCAAGAGGTATGTAGCACTTTTTTCCCCTAGGATGAGTGTGAGAACTTAAGTGACCTCTCACATGTCATTATACATCTGTTCAAATACACAGAATGTACACACCAAGACTGAACCCGAACATAAACGGTGGCCCCTGGGCAGTGATGACATGTCAGCGCAGGTTCATGGGTTGTAACCAGTGAACATCCCCCGGGGAGGATGATGGTGAGTAGGGGACACTGTGCATGTGTGGGGACAAGTAAATCTCTGTACTTTCCTCTTAACTTTGCTGGCAATGTAAAACCAGTCTTTAAAAAGAACCCAACTCTGCCCTGTCCCACCAAACCCATATACCCATTAAAAGAAAACTTAAGTAAATTTCATTATAAACAGGGAGAAAAAACAGATCCAGAAACAATAAAAGCTTAATAACTTTGTCTACATAAAAATTTATTTTAAAAAAACAGAAGACCTTGAACACAGAGAAAAAAGTAACCATCGGCCAAAAGACAAATGACATAATTGCGGGGAAAAAAGTTGCAATTTATCACAGATAAGGGGACCGTATGCCTACTGTACAAAGAGCTCTTCAAAAATCTCAAAGAAAAATACCAGAATCCCCATAGAATAATAGGCAAAAGACATACAGCAGAGAATAGACAGAAGAATAAGTAAAAATGGCCCCAAATACGGATGAATGGATGGTCAACTTTACTCATAATAAGAGACATACATTCATTTTTCTCTGGTTGGATTGACTGCACACGCTGTTGATGAGGCTGAGGGGAAATGGTACCTGCGTATATAGCTGGTGAGACGGCAGAAGGGTGCAAAGCCTTCAGAGGAACTTGGCAGATTCTAGCAGAGATGCAAAGATTTATACCTCGGCACAGAGGCAGTAAAAATATAACTCAGTGGAGAAAAGATGGACTCTTCAATAAATGGTGCTGATGGAACCCCAATTAATAAATGTGGAAAGGATTATGGAAGTAGAAAATCATTCAGCAAACATCACAGGCAAGAACAGATACTCGTGACAAAGGGAAAAACAGTAACTCTGCCCTGGAGAACCATGGCAGACACTACCTCAGCCACAAGATTGAAGTTAACATTGCCAATAACAGGGCAAATGTCATTACGGCCTTCCCTATACGATGCACTGAAAGAAGATAAATCATGTTCTTGCAAACAAATGCCTATAAATGTAACCATGAGAACACATCAGAGACATCCAAATTGAGGGACATTCTTCAAAATATCTGGCCAGTGCTCTTTGAAAGCATCAAGGTCATCAAAAGATAAAGACAGATTGAAAAGCAGTCACAGATTCATGAAGGAGACATGACAAGTCAATGCAATACGTAATCCTCGATGCAATCCTGCAGTAGCAAAAGGTTATGGGTGGGACAACTGGTAAAATCTGAATGAAGTCTGGAGATAACACTACGGGACCATTTTAATTTTCCGATGCACAATGGAGAACCTAGCCAATGGGAATCTGGGACACTGATTGTATAATTTCTTTTTCTTTGGGGCAAGTCTCAAGTCAGTTTTCTAGAGTTCGAATTGATTTTAGAATTTTAAAAATTAAGTGTCATTTCTCAGCAAAGAAAAAAAAGGGAAATGCTTTCTAAAAAAGTCTCACTGAGATAATCAGATATCCACATAGGAATAAAATAAAATTAGACCCCTACTATACACCACACACAAACATTTCTCACAAGTTAACTGAAAGTAAAAAACAAAACTCTGAAATACTTTTCAAAGAAAGAGAAAGAACATTTTTATGACCTTGGAAGTAGGGAAGTCTTTTAAAATGAGACTCAAAAATCACAAACCATAGTGTCAAATATTGAGCCTGCCTACATTAAAATTAAGAACTTCTATAGGACAAAAGATAGCATAAACAGAATAAAAGAAAAAAATAAAAACAAGCAACAGATTTGAAATGCAAATAACCAACAAAGGATTAGTATTCAGATCATAAAGAATTTCTCCATATCACAAAGAAAGGCAAAACAACCCAACAGAAAAACAAAGATCTGATCAGATGACTGATGAAAGGGAAAACCTCAAAAGGCCAAAAAATCTGAAGTGATACCTCAAACGTCAGGGCAACACAGATTAAAACAAGGAGATGTTTTCACTACCATCAAATTGACAGAAATTTTATTTTCTGGCAATATGGATGTTGCAGAAGTTGTGAAGCTTGAGGGTGCGCTGCCACGGAACCATGGGACTAGCCATGAGCAAAATCCCAAACCAGAGAGCCAGCTTGCATGAGCTAGCTTAGCTCCCCAGGACAGCGAAGGGGGGTCCCAAGCAACTCCACTTCTAGGTAGAGCCCTAGAAAAATTCCTACATGCCTTTAGAAGTGGAAGACTGTACAAGAATGTGCATCCTCTCGCTGGAGATAACAGCCAAAATCTATGAGCAACCCAGAAGCCGGTCAGCGGGAGAATGAATAATTCAAACAAGGGTATATTCAGAAAGCCATGAAAATACAGAACCAGAAATCCATGCACCAAGACAAACAAATTCCAAAAATAAGGGTGAAAGTAAAAAGCTAATTTCAGAATATGGCAGCATGACAGTATTTATACCATTATGTTTAATATTTTATTTAAAACATGCAAAAATACTACACCCTATATATAGATGCACGTTTGTAGGAAATGACTAAAATACTCATGGGATTGATAAATGCTGAGTTCAGGTTTAGAGTTTAACCTCTGGAGGGAGGATGGGGAAGGAGCTGAGGGAGGGAGCGTAGGGAAGGGGAGGTTGCAACCACGGCAGTATTAAGCTTTGACAAAGCTAATTGTGCTTACTTATTTCCTATACTTGCAGTATTTCCTATAAGCTTTTCTAGAAATGTGAAATATATAATTTCACATGGCATGTGCACCGCACAAACATAGGCCTTCACTATTAAATGACTCACCAATTGGACTTGGCTTGATTCTGATTGTTTTTTTTTTTTTTTTTCAGTTTCCTCATCAAGATATCTTTTCTCCTTGATTTTATATTAGTATAAAAACATAAAGGGTATCTTTAGAGCCTCTATTCTAAAATTAGGGCTGCCTTGTTGTTTCCTTAAAAACACCCAAATATTTCCTCCCTCATCATTCGTATATTCAGTTCCTTCCTCCAAGATTTTTATTCAGAAAATTTTTAGCCAAAGTCTCTTAGAATATACTAAATCCCAGAATACATTGAAGGTGTTAAGATGTTTTAAAGAGGTTTGATATTAAAAACAAAATCCAAATTAGTTGCAATGACTTTAATGGAGATTAAATAACTAAATGCCATTTTCTGAAATAAAAATCAGGTTATGCATTACTATGTTTATATATTGAGTAGGGATACATAGCCACGAAAAAGCCCCACGGCTGAGGAAGCATGGTCAAAAATAGTGTAGGGGATATATACAAGAAAGGTACTTTCCAACATCACATCACACTGCAGTATTGTGTTTGCCTGCTGTTGACTTTCACCAGAAATAACTGTACTGGTTCACCACCTGGCAGGTCCACATGCTCGAGCCTTAGACATGCTCGAGCCTTAGACATGCTCCTACAGTCTGGGGGGAGGGCTAACAAAAAGACCCCATTCGCTTCTTCACTGTACTTTCCTAAGACTGCGAGCATTAATGGCTAATAATGTTAACAATGAGGAAAGGGGACCTGAATCCACTTCACTCCTGTATTAATTTCACAAGGGAAAGAGATTATAGTTTTATGGTTTCTTAGACTTAGCTTATGTTGTTTCAGGCAGAAACACTGGGTCAGTTCAATGTAAATGCACCATCACTGTAATGACAATGAACCACAGCACAGGTCCATGGAGTGTGGGCCAGCAGCACCTCCGTGCAGAAAGGCTGGAGCCATCCATCATTTTCATAAAGTGCTGCTGAATGCCCAGATATCCACCCAACAATCCAATGTTCCACATTCCGTAGGTTTCAAATGCCCAGCCAAGAGGACCACTTTTATTTCCAGCTTAACTTTGAAATGACAAGCTACCATCTTACTTTTTGTGTACTGAAGTAGAGCAATCTTAGATGCCAAAATATGCCACTAATTAGCAAATTCCTACAAAGTGCTCCCCTTACCCTGAAAAGATGGCGGAGGGGTGCACTTGGCACTTGCCTGTGGGCTCAGAAACTGAATGACAAGTTTCACCTCTGAGCAAATTTTCAGTCAAACAGATCCCTTTTAAAAAATAAAACTTTAAAGGAGGTGGTAAATGTTTGCATTGGCAACAGCTTAAACAAAAGCGCCACTGTTTCTTATTTTTACACGTGAACATTGGGAACGGGAAAGACAGAATAACGACCTCTTTAAAAAAAAAAAAAAACACATTCTGATGTATTAACTTTCCCCTGCCTAAAGAAAATGTGTCAATTTTAGTTCCTCAAACAACAATTTTTCCCCCAAGCACAATAGCTCATTTTCTTTATACTACAGCTAGTTGGCTGTCCCTGATCAGCTGAAATCCCCGCACAGTTCAAGATCTGGGACTGAAACCAAAAGGAATAAATCAATGAAGGCCTGGACTTCCATCCCACGATGCAAGCCAGCACTCTTCCCAGATGAAGAGCAGCCAAGAGCTGCAGGGAAGCTCACAACTGTGTTGGTCACTGGTCTAAAATCGCATGACAGAGGGAGGACGCATCCCCCATCATAGCCCTGGGAAACCTGGCCTAGTCCTCCTGTTACTAGGCCATGCTACATTACCAAGGTTCTACCTAGCTCCTCCTTCACTTACTCACAACCAACTCAACCGACAGAAAATTAGTTAAGACACCCACTTCTTAACTTCCAGAAGTGGAAGGACTTCTGAACAGCCCAAACGTTGAGATAAAAGAAGCCAGTGTTATTTCATCACACAGAAGCTGGGGGCAGAGGGAGAGATGATGTTGGCCAGAAAATACTTATTCCAACAGAAAAGTTACACTTTTGATACTGTTCCAGAAAGAGAATACTGGCAGATCCTCAAAATTTTGTGCTTTCTGCTGCTACTGAAATAAAATAGATTTTCATTCTAATCCAATAATATGAAATAAAACAAAAGCATACGGATTGGCAAATACCAACTCCAGTTGCATGATGTCATGGATCATCAGACTAAAGGGGTCCTAAAAGGAGCCCAGGCGACTCTAAAGTATAGGAAGAGATGAACGATGGACATTTTTTAAATCCTAATCTAGTAAGAAAGCACAAAGGAACCCACCTGAGCAGAAGTCTTCAGAAGCTAGAACGGGAGAAGGAAGAAAGAGGCTTAAATGGAAAACTCATCAACAAGTCAAAAATATAATTAAAGCAAAACTCAACTTCAATTTCTCTAAGAGCTCCAACGGTTTTGGCACTCAAAGAAGACATTTCAGCACCTCTATGTAACATACAAAGAAAATGTAAAATTCACACGCTCACAGTCACTGAAGCAACTGCCAGGTAGGGCTAATCCCCAAACAAGTCTTGCTTAAGAAATCCCAAGCACCAGTTTATCCCTTCTTTGTTTCTTTGTGGTTTTTTTTTTGTTGTTGTTCTTTTTGTTTGTTTTTTTCTTTATTTTCTTTCATTGTTAAATATTAGCACACCAAACAAAGGAATCTAGAAAAACAATCTTCATTCACTCAAGGGGCTTAATCTAGTCCTCTTGAATCCAAGTGGCCCACCAGGATAAAAGACATTGGAATTACGGGTTTTTAATGAAGCAGGAGGCCCCCTGAATAACTGGGGAAAAGTACAGGAAAGGTGCTAAAATCTGACCTGGTGGCAAAGAATAAAAAGTCAAAATAACCCATGGGGAATGCATGCAGTTTTAAGGTATCTGAGCTCTCTTTTACCCTCGACGGACTCTTCCTCAGTTAATGCTTCCATATGCTTGAGGAAAAAAAGAATTCACTTAGCCTGCTCCCAGATATATGCATTAGGGCAGGGATAAATTTCAAGCTGGCAAACGTCCTAATCCAACAGTTGCAGCTGTAGTAGCTGCCTTGTTTACAAAGCAATTCAGGAAGCTTTTAGAGGGCAGAGTGCACCAGACAGAAGGAGCTCTGTAAGCAAAACATGGATGGATCCCAGTGCATTCAGAACAGGCAACACATCTGTTCCCAGGCCCCCCTTGGAAACAAGCCGCATCCTCCGAATCCAAGTCAACTTCTACTGCTCATGCTTTTTCAGGAAAGCACATCTACTTAAGCACTCAAATCAAAATTATATGCTGGTAGTTATTGGGCCCTTGGGCCATCCCAACATCCTAACCAAAACACGAGAAACAACAAGCATGGCATCAGTGAGCAGACTCAAATCAGCTAGGCCCTGGCCTTCTTGCCCATTAACATACGATGCCAGGTATAATAAACAGGCCTTCTATTACCATTTAAGACTCTTATAAAAACTGGGCTTCTTAGCTTCTCTCCGATAGTATCTACGTCCAGGACAGTTATTTGGAAAAGGATCAATCTCACAATCAACCTCGGTTACCCTTCTTACGCCCCTACGTCCAACTTTCATTAATCTAATTTAATTCCTCTCCTGTAGTCCTTTCCAATGTGGGGTCCTTGCCCTTTTCTTGCCATAATATAATTCAGAATTCTTTTCTAAGAAAAAAACATCCCGTGCAGTGGGAAGAGGTAGAATGGCTCGCCTAGAGCCAGTGGGGCTCAGGTACTTAGAACCATGAGCTCACACCCAACTTTTCTCCTGTGAGATCTCTGGGTGGAATATCTGACACAGCCACAGCAAAAAGACAATCATACTCCAGTTTCTCCATGGCCGTAAAAGCGAATCTCCGGAACTTAAACGAAAACCATATATCCTGACGACAAAACGCTGCAGATTTACAGTGGGAGTCAATGTCAAGCATAAAATCTGAACTGTGTCTTTGTGAGTGCGGCGCCTATACAATAAATCAGCACGGAGCCCCGCTCTGCCACACCTCTCACTATGTAATTACACATATTAATTACACGTGTAATCACATATATTAATAACACCTGGTCTACAATGGCGATGTCTTCATGTAAACCCAATCAAGAAAAACTAGAGTATTTGCATAAAACTTGTAATGAAAAATATAACGACTATGCTAACAAGATGGGGAGAGGAATGCATATCTGTGACAAACTGTTTGTGTCAAGAGGAATAGAAAGTGATTCTCTTTCCTGAACATTATTTCAGGCCCATTTAACACAATCTGTACCACTCAATGAATGCGCAGTATCCTACTCTCTACAAATCAGGTTTGGATAATGTTCCTGACTTCAGTTAAAATTTCATTACTACATTTAGTTATAGAATGATGGGAAAGGCTTAACATTTTTAAACTTAATAAAAACTGGAATACGCTAAGAATTAGGAGAGCCTCACTGCAATCTGCTGCACATCATCTATTGGTGACCCCCTACAGTCTCGGATTTAATTTCGCCCTTAAAATAAATGGTGAAGAGTTAAAAAAGTGCAAGAAAGTGAAAATTCTATTTCAGAAGAGTTTCACAAAAGTCAAGTTAATCAGTCATCTGCGGCCTATGATTTCATATTCTCTCATTGACAAACTGGGACTCCCTAACTTAGTCAAGTCCCGTTTGTCCAAACAGAACCCAAGTTTGATGAAATCAAATACAAAGCCAATTAAAACAGAGAAAAGGTATTGAACTCAAATAATAACTTAAGATTGAAATTAGTTCACTTCATGCTATTTGTTTGATTTTTACGAAGTTCCTCTTTACCAGACTAAAACCAAATTTTTTTACAAAACCATTAATAACAGACTTCAAGATTTTCCTTTACACATAAAGCTTGGAAATATTTTAGTTCACTCTTAGCAATACATGCCTTTTTTTTTTACTCCAAACTAAATTAAGCTGATGTGAGAAAAGCATATAAACAGCTTTATGAAACAGACTTAAGCAATTAAAAAAATGAATACTGAATCCATTTTTATAAACAGCTTTATGAAGCAAACTTAAGTATTTAAAAAAAATTATACTGAATCTGCTTTTTAAAAGTGATTCACTATTGCATGTCTATACGAGAGAGAACAATGCAGTCTTCCAAAGGATTCTAAAGCAGAAGACTTCGTCAAGACAAATTTTAGTAACAAGGCTTCACTTCTCTCTTTCCCTGAGAGATTAGGGAGGTTGAACCACAGATGTGCCATCCACATCAATGGAGTTAGAGATGCAACCTGAGCATCAGTCCACTGAGGTCCCTAATCTCTCCATTAACATATCCTGGGCCAATGTCAAACCATAGGTGTTTTACAAGCATCAAGAGTCCTTAGCCACTAAAAAGATAATAAATAACCATGCGTCACAATGGAAGAAAGCAATATTTTCCTCTAGAAGTGATATCATTTATCTTTTCCAAAATTTTATTCACATCTCAATTACTGTTCATCTGTCACTATCACTCCTAAAACCTGAAGCAAGTAATCAACTGAAAGATAAATTCTCACTGAACTGCCACTGTATTTACACAGGTGAAAAAAAATGTTGAAGGTACTATTTTATTCCGCCATTAGTCCATTAAGGTTTCTTGGTGAAAGCCTGGTTTTTGAACCCAGGGAAGGGCTGCTGGAAAGAGATATCGGAGGGAAGAGAGGATGTGCACCAGTAACATTTAATACACTTAGATGTTTAGGAGATCTGAAAATATTTGCTCAAAACTACAACAAACTTTTATAAATCATTTAAAGCAAACTCAGTTTTTTCTCTCAACAAATATTTCCAAGATTAGTTTGCTGGTGACAACAACAACAGAAGGACTCAAGCTTCTTCAGGTTTCCTCCTTCTGCAAAAACACTATAATGTTCGTAATAATCCTAAATAATGATCAGATCACAATAATTCCTAACATATATTGAGTGCCTACTATGTTCCAGGCACAGTTCTAGGTATTTGGTATACATTAACTCATTCAAACCTTGAAACAACTCTCTGAGGAAGAGACCATAAATGTCTCCATCATCATGAGAAAGTGTGGCGGGGAGCGATTACATAATTTAAACATGATCTCACA
The DNA here is from genome assembly GCA_963574355.1 of Loris lydekkerianus. Taxonomy (NCBI): domain Eukaryota; kingdom Metazoa; phylum Chordata; class Mammalia; order Primates; family Lorisidae; genus Loris; species Loris lydekkerianus. Next base: position 27,517 of record CAUYPK010132136.1, read on the forward strand.
TAGTGAATGGGGGCAGAGGTCAGACAGATTCCCAGGGAATGTGGCTCAAGTTTAGTTCTTAACCATTAGGCTAATTAATCGCACGCTGGTATCTTCCGTCAGTCTCATGATCTCATATTCATAAGAAATAATTCCTTATGCAAATGCCCCTGAAATAAATACATATGTACACACACACAAGGCATGTAATTGTTTATCTGTTAAGTAATTCAAATACTGCATTAAAACAAAGTTCTCTTTTACAGGCATTTACTTCTTTTTTGTGACCTCAATTATATTTAACTCAATGACTTTTAATTTTCATGAAAGTAGGCGATTGAAGAGTAGAAAAAATATCTAACACGTTGGTGTAAAGGGTATTCTTATGATATTTCATTATACAATATTTTTATTAGTTCAGGGAGGCCTAGTTATCTCAATACTCATCATTTGAGCCTCCACAGTTAGTCAGAAGGCAAAAGTTATCATAACATAAAAATAACACACCAACCACTTATAAAATTAATCCCTACCCAATTAACACAACAGTCTCTCTCTACCCGTAGAATCACATTTTTGTAGGCCTCTGAAAGATACGATACTGCAAATACAAAGAAAGCAAACAGCAATATAAAACTGTAACTCTTAATAAATGAAATTATAATTCATACCAAAGATGCAGTTTCATGAAATGGATGAAGTTATATAAGCCATGAAATGGCTTGAATAGAAGCAAAATCACCAACCAATAAAGCAAAGTCAGACCAGAAGGGAAAATCTACGAGAATAAAAATAAGCTAAGAACTTAAGGGAAAAAAGATGTTACGGGGTTTGGTCATGGAACTTGGTTAGAAAAATTGCCCCTGAAAACAATCAACGCCCAATCCTTTGCTCATTCTAAGAATTAGGATAGAGATGCAAGCATAGTTTAAATGTTGTTAAATACAAAATAAAATAGTATTCCTCATTTTTAGCTTCATGCTCCCTAATAAAGTTCAATCAGATCTCTGTGTCTATTTACTATGAACTTCTGGTACCTGCTTTAAGTGGATTCTCTTAGGTGATCTTTTCTAGGTGTCAATTATCCTCTCATAAGGAGGATCGCCGACACGTGATCTGCATTTTAAAAAGAACTGCAACTTGGGACTCTGACGAGCAGATCTTCTAGTACAGTGGTGTAGAGGGAAAAGTGTTGGGTCTGAAAAACTGGTTTAAATCTCAGTTGAATCATACGGTAGCTGCGGTGACTTGGGGAAAATCTCTGAACCTCTCCGGTAGAGTTTTCACACCTGGAAAGTGGAATATCCCCTATTTCATGCTACTATTGTAAGATAATACACCTTATAGCAAACTTTAAATGTGAATGGCTAGCCCAAACGGGCTATTCTTAAATTCATCAGCCTCCCTTTCTATAAATTGATAGTTAATCTCACCAAACATTCACTATTCCTTTATCCCATATTGATTCTTTACTGTACCTGTTAGATACTATGTCAGTGGCTAAAAGCCATAAAAAGACATATTAATTTAAAGAGTCTGCTTGCATGGTGAGTTTTCAAAAGTTGTATGAGAAGACATATGCATAAAGAGATTAGCATACCAGGCAAATCAGGGATGTGGCATGGTTGCAAAAATAAGAAATGATCGTCTAATTCCAAAAAAGCACAGGATTCCAGCTGGGATATTCCAAGCAGGCTTCCTGGAGGAAGCCACATGAAGAAAACTCCAGGGTGATTTCTGGGTGAAAAGACCTTCCACCTGCCTCACTTGGTTCATTCCACTCCTACTGTGTTCATACAAAAGCAGCTTCCACACCCCCACCCCCACCCCCCAAACAATGGTGAGAAAGCACCAGGAGACTCAAGAAGACCTTGACTTCATTATTATCCAGCTGCCATGTCTGGCCTGTAGTTTAAATACTGTAGTGATGGTACAGCTCTTCTGCCAATAATACCAATTCAAACCAATACACAACTCCACTGAAGACGCCAACAGGAAATTTTAGCTCCAGGTCATGCATTTATGAAGAGATAATCAAAGACACATTTTTGTGAAAAGAAGGAATCGTATTCAAAGCTGTGCATCTTTGGCCAATTGTCCGCTGCTTTCTTGTATTAAATCTCCAGAGTGAAAAAAGTATGAAACAATATATTCCTATTTTTTTTGCCCATCAGAATCACTAAACCCTGATATGAAGAGAACTGCTCAGATTGTAAACATGGAATGAATAAATCTGCCGGGGAATAGTAAACTCAAGTAGCACAAATCACATCTAGTATTCTTGTAGACTCCCCTTATCAGTATTTAAGCAGCACAGGCAGTTAGAACAACAACAGATAAAGTACACCACACTATTTAAATTCATCTGGTGCTGTGGTATTCTAGTATTCTGTCCTACACGAAGCTGGATGGCTTCTTACAGATTCAACGTACAGCCACGGCACTGACTTGTTCAGACTTTAGCCAAGAACCCTCCGCATGCTAGTTAATTGCAAGGATCACACACACACATACACGTACAGACACACATACAAACTGGTAGGTTTTATGCTGTCGAAAAAAATCAGGCAGGCAACAGATGTGATCAGCTAGGAAAGAAGTAAAATCAGAAAATATTCCATATAAGATTTTTACTTTTTTGAACTATTCATATAATTACTGGTTAGGCTGAATCCTATCAGCTATGGGATATTCAATTTAAAGTGACAGAGAGACAAAGCAAAAGCATTTTCAGTGAATTGAGAGGCTTCTGAGATGGATACTTATTAGATATAAGACAAAAATAATTCAGTCTGTAGATGTGTTCATGGAAACGCAGCAGAGGAGGAAACGTTTAGGAAGAAATGCGACCCAATACATAGCTTTCTGTAACCATCCAGGGGAAAATAGATTTCAACTCACTTGAAAACTGTCTGGCTAGAGACTACACAATTTCCCCCAGTAACTCATTAAACTGTTACATCACCTTGACAGTCAATTTCTGCAAAGTTAAATGCAAATCAAAACATTTTTAATTGAATCATGCATTACATGACTAAAGGAACTCACTGTTTATAGGAAACTTGTGGGGAAGCTTTACAAAGTAATTCACTACTGTGCTAGAGGATCTACAATGTCCCCCCTTATCTGAGGGAGATAGGTTTCCAGAAGCCCCCGTGGAAGACTGAAACTGTGAATGACCAAAACTCTATATATGCTATGTGTTTTTCCTAGACAACTGCACCTATGACAAAGCTTAATTTATAAGTAAGACAGAGTAAGAGATTAACAACAGTAAAATAGAGCAATGAAGTAAAATGAAATTGACTTGAACACAAGCACCACAACACCACGCAGTTGATCTGGTAACTGAGCCTGAAATGCAGAACAAACAAGCAAGAGACAGGCAGATGGGGTAGAGACAGGCAGACCAGGGTAGAGACGGGTGGACGGGGTAGAGACCGGCAGAACAGGTAGAGACCAGAAGACTGGGGTAGAGACCAGCTGACCGGGGTAGAGACCAGCAGACCACACAGAGACCAGAGGACCGGGGTAGAGACCAGAGGACCGGGGTAGAGACCAGAGGACCGGGGTAGAGACCAGCAGACCGGGAAGAGACTGGCAGACCAGGTAGAGACCAGAAGACCAGGGTAGAGACCAGAAGACCAGGGTAGAGACCAGCAGACCAGGTAGAGACCGGCAGACTGGAGTAGAGACCGGCCCACCACACAGAGACCAGAGGACCGGGGTAGAGACCAGCAGACCGGGTAGAGACTGGCAGACCAGGTAGAGACCAGAAGACCGGAGTAGAGACCGGCAGACCGGGATAGAGACCAGCAGACCACATAGAGACCAGAAGACTGGGGTAGAGACCAGCAGACCAGGTAGAGACCAGAAGACTGGGGTAGAGACCAGAAGACCGGGGTAGAGACCGGCAGACCACATAGAGACCAGAAGACCGGGGTAGAGACCAGCAGACCGGGTAGAGACTGGCAGAGCAGGTAGAGACCAGAAGACCGGGGTAGAGACGGACAGACCAGGTGGAGACAGGCAGACGGGGTAGAGACGGGCAGACTGGGGTAGAGACGGGCAGATGGGGTGGAGACAGGCAGACAGGGGTGGAGACGGGCAGATGGGGTAGAGACCGGCAGACCAGGTGGAGACGCTGAGCAAAGGGGTGAGACTGCATGCCCAGAATTGCGTTACACTACTCTGAATGGAGCACCATTTACAATTTATGAATTGTTGATATCTAGAATTTTCCCTTTAATATATTTGAATCACATTTACACCGGGTAAGTGACACTACTGAAAGGGAAGCCACCGATAAGGAGGTGGCTACTGTCTACCATCCCTGATAGACTAAAGTCAGGTTTTAACATAGCAAGTCTCCTTAAAGCAGAGGGTACTTGTATTGTAATGCAAAGACGGTGTCTTTAAACGTCTTATATTATGATCTGGACCTTGTTTCCTCCAATTACGGTATGGATCTGACTCTTGTAATACCCAATTCAGAAACGCATAAGAAGCAACGTTGATGAATAATACAAGGGTTCCATTTGGCATAAAGAAGAATTTTGCTCTCTCTCCTCTCCTACCCTTCACATATTAAAAACGTCTTTCTTCAATAAACAAAGTGACTTATGAAGACACTAAGAGAGAACGCATTTGCTTTACCCAGTCTGGAACTCAAATGTGGGTGTTGCTCAACGCTTACATTCTGCATATTTTGATCATCCATAGAAGAGAATGAAATGTCTTTCATTTTACAGTCCAAAGGGTTGAGAGATAACACCCCCAAGTGGCTACGACTATCACCCTTAACTAGAAGGGACAGTCTACTATCTACTGCTTCATGTAATCTATTTACAGTCCAGATGGCTATTTTTAGAAAAACCCTCACAGTGCATGAGAACTCAGAAATAAATATCAAACTACTGCCCTTCCTGGCTTCTAAAAAATTCTATTAGCCTCAGGAAAGCATGAGCCATTGGAGGTTTGCTTCAGCTAAGATCCCCAGCAGAATCTGAACTAGAAATACTATTCCATGTCATGTACACACACACACACACACACACAAAAAAAAAAAAACTTCCTGCTGCAGATTACATTCGGAGTTAACACTTTCAACTGTTTCATATTTGAGATCAGGGTTTATATGTATTAATGTCAAACAGCCTCAAGCCCAAGCCCAATGTTTATCACTCTCTGAAAAACAAAATTAAATGTACCACATTAAACAAAGAACCAACCAAATTCCATCTCCGTTAAACCTCAGCCAAGAGTGATACCTTGACAATAGGACTGAAGTGATTATAGAGTCTAATTTAAACACGGTGACTGCAATAAAACAATTCAAATGTGAGATTTTACAGGAGCGAGTACTTAAAGCACTTCTAGACAAATATTTATATAAACTATACAACCTCGTAATCTACAATTAAATCACAATTTGGAATACAAGTATTACGTAAGGAAAGAAAAGAAGCCAGCACTGTTACTTGGGCCCTGTGAATGAATGCTCAATAAAGCTTCTCTGGAAGAGACGAGATCAATAAAGGTGAAAATGTAAATGAATTCACAAAAAAAATACAATGGGTCTCTAATTTCACCATGGCCTGCTACTGAGGCACCTTATACTGCCCAGACGCTTTCACAGTCTTCATACTTAGGATTCCCTCCCCTTGCCTTCCATCCTTAAACTATTCCCAATTACATGCTCTTTGCTTTTCAGCAGTTTCTGAATAATTTCTAACCATTTGCTTCCTCCCTTCTGTCGCTTTCTGTGGACCTCCTTCCTATCCCCAACTCACAACAGTGTTTGATCCCTTATACTCTGAAGCACTCGAGTAACTTTGAACAAACTTTCTTCCTTTCTCTCTTCTTTTCTCAATCCAGAAGGTTAAAAAAATAAAAAATAAAAGTTTGTTGGGGACTCCTTTTGATACCCACTGCTTTTAAAGAAACACATCATAAATGGACATACTCATTTGGAATTTTTAAGCTCAAACTCCACAGCAATTATTACCATTCACAATTATCAGAGATTTCCAGTTTGCAAAAATCTCCCAGTTAATGAAAGCTGTGTTTTCAGGTTCATAAAGCCAATACCCCATCTGGTCTTTTAAAGTAGGAAATTAACTGAATCCTCTAGAGAATTAAGAAATCTTTGACCATGAACCTGAAAATGAGCCCCTGATACTCAATAATCTGATTAGTTAAACTGGGTGAACACAATGACAGAATGGACCTTAAATGGGAAGATCCAGAGCTGGGAACAGATGCTGGAATCAGGAAGTGGCTTCCGTCCAAACCCAGAGGCACGCAGTCAGCTCTTCCACAGAGATTGGAAAGGGAACCAATGTCTGCTCTTAGCCACTTTCATCTCCCCCGTACCCAAACCCTTAAAGATACTTATCTGTACAATGAGTTGATTCTTAGTCAATGAATTGCGTTTGAGTCTTCCCACGACCTGGTCCAGAGCCTCGTGCTCTCCACTGTTACCTTGAGACTCTATGAGAATATTTCTCAACCATCAGAATTATCTCGGGAACGCCTTTTTAAAAAATGCATATGCCCAGGGTCCCACACCACAACTACTGAATGAGGCTCCCTGTTCAGGCATATCTCTTAAGCTCTTTAGCTCCCTAAGCTCCTCTGAAAACACACCACCGATTAAGAACCAATGACTTATAACACTGGGTATCGTATAATAAGGAAAGGCAGCCATATGGTAGAGACAAGTCACAGCAAAAGACTTAGAAGTGACTTCCTCCTGGTAACTGTGAACTTTCTCCTGCTCCTCAGCTGGCCAAAAGCTGTCAGCCAAGCTCTGGCCCCACGGGCAAAGGATGCATCCAACAGTCCTGGCACTCTTTTTGCAATATTCAACAAGTTGCTCCAGGGGGTATGGACTTTGAAAGTTGCCATTATACTACTGGAGCTGGCATCCTGGGGTGTCACAGGTGTATTGATAATTGACTCAGTCTGTTTTGTTTACAATTTTCTGCCCAACAAATTGCATGTTTCTGCAGATGTCTAACAAATTCAGGACATTTAATTCCTCAGCTGCCACCATCCTGCTGTTTCCACCCTCCTCGTCCACTGGTTATGATGGTGTCCAAAGACACATTCACCGGCATCAGAAAAGGTCATTAAAAAGCTCTTACAACCATCTGTACCCAGATGGACAGGTCTCCAGCCAAAACCGGAGAGGTTCCTACTCAAAGAGGCCCAGAGGACCTGACTTCAATGCAGTGCCACAGTTGGTTTTTTAATTATTGTTTGTGGGTCCTGAATTATTTACATTTGAGCGGTAAATCTTAATGACCCATGCCGTGTTCTTCCTGGCTTCCTAATGGCGAACAAAGCCAAAGCAGTTTCGTTCACCTGATTCAACGCTGCTGTAGGATGGAGGCCAAAGAAAAGTGCATCTTCCTAAATCGCCTTACATTGATTCTTGGAACAGATCGTGCTTGCCTGGATCCTCATCTAAGTCATTTGCTGTACACTTATCAGTTAATTCTCTCCTGCTTACACACGCTCTGTCACCCACTGCTGCATGTTCTATGCAGACAATTGACATGTGCAGGGATATTTTAAAATGCCTTGTTCCTTAACACACACACACAAAGTGTTGCTCTGATATTAAAACAGACAGTATATATATATATATATTTTTTTAATAGTGGGTCTGTAACACGTTACAGATTAATCTGGTAGCCTGACTTCCTGAGCATAGGGCTTAAGGATCACAACACACCCTAGCAAAGTTTGGCGAGATCTCAACACCAGAAGCACAGAAACAGAGGATCCAATGGCCTTACTGACACAGTCCTGCCTGGAGAAATCATACCAGCCTAGGGTCTTGGTTAAAGGTTCCCCCACCTTACCAAATGAATGAGGAAAGAAATGATTCTTTTACTTACAACTACTCAACAAACAGATCTCTGTAAGCACTAGCCTTCAAAGCAGCAGGAATTTGGAATTCCTGACCTGTCTCCTCAAAGCACAGCCACTCAGCCACACCTTTCCATGGGGGCTGCGGTACTTCACTACACTATTTCTGCCTGCCCTTTAGAACTCAAAGCAGACGTGCTCACCAGCGGTGCCAAACTGTTAGACTCATCAAGTTTATGAACACTGCATACAAAATGCAAACATTTTCTTCCATTTGGGCAAACATTGGCACGGGAAACTTTCTTTCCAATGTTAACAGCAGGGAGCTTAAATAAAAGTTCAGCTTCTAGAAGGGTGGGAGAGAGAAAAAGCTAATTCTAAAAATATGTCATCAGCAGCGTGCCATTGCCAGAGAAAATTGTACATGTTTCCCTCAAGCATGGTTCACTCAAATGAACTTGACAGCTTCAGAGATCACTTAAAAGAAAGAAAATTTGTTGCATGAGGCCTGCCAGATACAAAAGGGATCACACCTCACAGATAAGGCTTGAGAGATCCCCATCTTAAATGTCTGCTGTACAATCATTCCGTGAACTCAAAATTAGTGCTTCCTCACTGACCCACACACAGGCGTATGCCCTAAGGGGATTCTTCTAGCCCATTCATGGGTCTCCTTACTAGAATCTGGCAATTAACTTTGAAATCTTGCTACTGTTATTAGTTCCCTAGAAAATAAATTAAAGGACATCTGGGCAAACAAGGAAAATTACATGGCTAAACTTAAAATAAGCAGCTTTCCTCTTATCCACAGGTATGTCCAAGCAAGGTAAACGATTTTAACTGGGTTACAAATTACAGGTGTCACTGCCTGCTCTCAAATCCACCAAATGCCGGGAATCGCTGCTCTCAGACAATTTCCTAAAAGGGAACTATTCAGGGTGGTTTTCCATTTAAACATAATACTCAAGTTACTGAAAATACTGTAAAAATCAGGTGTGAATATGTTCGTTTGACCCGAAGCTGCAGCTCTCAAACATCTGATTAAAAGGAAAAACAGGCAGGCATTACAATTCCCCAGAAAGCCACAAAAATAAAAGGCTCCATCTTCAAGAAGATGATCTCCAATTACAACACTGTGCTAGTTTGAAGAAATGCCCAGTGCACCAGTGAGCAGCGACATACCAATCAAAAAGCTTTCTCATCTCCGCAGGGACAACATGACTGCTAAACCAGCAAGTCAGTTGTAGCAGCTGAACTGAACACATCTATTTGCTTTCTCATTCTCTCAGCCATAACCTAGATTTCTGGATCCTGGTTTAAATTGAATAGACCCTTTTATATGCTCAACCCTTTAGAACAGCCTGGATGGTTCACTCTGCCCATCTTATCAAAAAGATAAGAGAAGAACTATAAGCAGATCTTTAATATTAAATATTTAATATGTTTTTAACACATCAGCCCTTTAGATTTAATTCAGACTTAATGCGCCTGTCAAGAAACTGACTGCTATGGTTTTATTGTAGCTATACATTTCTCTGACACTCAGAAACAGAAGATTTTCAAAAGATTCTGTATGCCAGAAAATCCCAAGCAAAGTTCAGTTTAGCTGTTAAAATACGTTTCTTGGAAAACATTTCTCCCAAAGTGAAAAACGAAAAAAGGGTACCGAACACACTAAAACATAAGCTCAGAAAATGCTATAAGCTGATTTTTAAAATGTTTGTGCATTTTTAATACAGCAAAGACAAAAGCTAATAAGCCTTGGTAGCAGGTAGATAAAACTTAAATACATTTTGATCTATGTAGACATCAACCTCCAACATTGGGGTGGGCGCTTGAGGAAGACAATTGTGGTCTTAGTTTGGTGCTGAAAATCCTACATTTCCATTAAACGATGGAATTATAGAACTTATGTAAGTGATTCGACCATTTTTAGAAATCACGGTAATTTTATTCTTTGTGGGGGTTTTCCCCCAAGAAAGAACATCCCCAATGATGTGCTTCTAACACTCAGAATTAGACCTAACAAAACTTAGAACTTAATGCGCCTATCAAGAAACTGACTGCTAGGGTTTTATTGCAGCTATACATTTTTCTGACTCTCAGAAACAGAATTTAGACCTAACAAAACTTAGAACTTTCTTTTCTCATTACTATGCATGGTGAAGGAAAAGGGTCCGGGGAGGGAGAGCATGTAACTTGCATTAATACATTATGAGCATTTCCAGGAGGGGTAATGATTTTAAACGTGCACTGCAATCTATTCTCCTTTTGTAAATTTGAGAGTGTGGTTTCTTTATCCTTGCATCATAGTTCTTAGTCTATTAAGAGTACCACAGTACCCTCACTTTGAACATTATTAACTAATATTGATTTAAGTCGAAGGGAACTCTTGAAGTTTTTACTCATCTGAAATGCAGAATGCATACATATTTTACCAAAAGGTTTACTATGCATATTAATCTTTCATGCATTTTATTTCTCCAAGCGTGAAAAGAAACAAGTTGAAGTAATAGAGGTTGCCAGGTGTTGGTGGGACCCATTCCACTGTAATGACAGCCATGACTTAAGGTTCTGCCTCGCTCTACTCTTCCCATGAATTGCAAATCTTCAGGTTGCCACAGCAACTCTGTATACTGACAGGTAAGCCTCGGAGGCATTCTGGTCATCATTCGTGTTGGCTTTGCCTCATAGCACTTGGAACTCCCTGTCGTAGGGAGCACCAGGGGATGGCTCCCCTTTCCGAGTTATTTTAGTGCACTGTCCAGTTGCAGCGATTAATCATTCCTGCTTCTTGAGCTGACATATCGAGGCGGGGAAACGACATCCTAAATGAGCAGAGCTGATTACCTGGGAAAGCAATTCTTCAAGATAGCACAGCTAACTAATAGCTCCATCTGCTACACAAACACATTCCAAAGCCCCAGAAGTAATGTCAGAATACAACTAACAGAGCTGGGTCCTGTGTGCCAGACCTCCCTGTGTCACCACAGGTGTCTGAGGAGCACACAAAGTACTTGAACTTTTCTTCATCTCTGGAATAACGGGCGCTGTATCACATTGTATCATGTTGCAGTCACAGGCCACCCACAGAGGGTATTTTGGAAGAACTCTTAGTTTGACCTTTAGTTTTTAATACCCATGAAGTAAGACTTGACTATTATGAAGCCATATGAACTATATGCAAAGAACTGGCACCACAGGCCTGTAGAAAACACTTTCCTAAAACACAAACCAGCAACAAAAGTCAATGGTACAGTAAGGAAAAGAAGCTTTTCTGGGTCCATCAAGATATATAACAGCACATAATGTAAAAGATTTGCAGCTTGTCTTAAAGTGACTAAGTAAAAATAGAACCTTTAAAGATCGTGACAAGGCACCATGGTTCTGTAAATTAAACAAACTTAAGAAGGCTGTGGTTACAATTCATCGATAAGCTCAGCAGACAGTTAAATATAATTTGGCTACGAGAAGAAGGGCTGTACCAAGCTAATAGCACAGATGAGACCATAATGGTTCCTTGAATTAAAAAAAAAAAAAAAAAAAAAAATCTAAAAAGCTGGCTGCTTCTTAAGTCACCACTACAGATTCTGTCTGCTCTTTTATTATTAAAAAGTCTTTGATCGTATCAATCAAATTCTAACATCTCAATGCTAGGTGTTTAAGGAGGCTGCAAGTTTCTATTTTTCTGACCAAAGTCTTGGCATTTTACAGTAGCTGCATTTAACACTGCTTCTGTATCAAATGGAAACAGGCTGCAATTCCTTCCACATTAGCTGTGATTTTAATAACATGCCAAGCAAAACAGGCTAGCGTAATAAGTTTCATTGCACCCACTTCAACAACAGATAAGCACCTCATTTTCATACAGTTTCCACTTGTTGCTAGGTAACCACACCATAACGAGACATCTCTAGGCATTGTGCAGCATGCATCCTCTTCACCCAAATTTGATGTGCATTGGGCATTAAATACTGTTATTTTAACCATACCTATCACTCAAAGGGTTTAAGCTTTGGTTTGGATTGCAACAGAGCTTTGTGGGATTGTTGCTTCTAAGATTTTGATGTGCAGAGATTCTAAAAGATAAACTACAATAATATGCACCTCTCTTCCCCCCCAAAAAAAAAATCCATTGCATAATCTAATCCATATCCAATGAATTGATAGCTTGACATTTCACAGAAAGACAAAGTAAACCCTCTCCAAAGATGTCCACACTATGCCCTCTTACCAGTAGACAATGTCAATTAAAAACTTCCTTACTGCTTTACGTGACCACGAAGGGAACTTAGTAAGCAGGGGTCTGTTTGGAGTTGGCCTTCACCTGCGGGCTTCAAACAGAAACCCTTTAACCAGGCGCATCTAGGCCAAAGCGGGAACCCCATCTGTCAGCCAAACAAACCAGCTTTCTGCGGGAGGAAGGAGAGCTCTGCGGGAACAGATGCAGCCCAACCTCAGACACTGAAGGACTCAGGTGACAAGGAGGCAGGAGGGCTGCCTGCAGGAAAGGCAGCAGACACTGACATTTCAAAAAGAAAATAAATCTTAGCAGTAGCATTAGGCAGCTCCCAAACACAAATTGTCTTTCAAGCATCAGGGATATTTCATCCCACGTGATCAGTGGATGCTACAAAAATATTAGCACGTCTCAACTTGCTTGTGGGCTAAAATAGTCTCTCTCACAATGATAGAAAATTGAAGAAACTAATCACGGTTAAGGGTAGTAGCAAGACCCAGACTCTGACTCCCAGCCCCTTCTTGACTCAGATCTTTTTGTTTTCTCAAGTTTCAGTATCACCCAGAGTAAGGCTGCCCAGTCTCTTCAGAGCTAGAGGGAAGTGGGGTTCACACTGTGGCTTCCCCACCAGCCTTGACTAAGCCCCAGCCTGCTAAGCCAGCCTTTCTCCTTTTAGGGCGCTGAGAAGCAGGAGTTCAAAGGGCTTTGCCTCCGGGGTCTTCCTTTAGGCCACTGGTTCTCAACCTTCCTAATGCCCCAGCCCTTTAATACAGTTCCAATGGGTCACAACCCACAGGTTGAGAACCGCTGCTTTAGGCGCACCTCGTACAGAAGCACTCAGGGGCAAGGAGGTCTTTGTGGCCTCTGCTGCACCAATTGGCTTCAGCCATGACACTCTCTTTGCCTATTTCAGTTCTTTGTGCGATTGGGATAATTTTCCTTAAATGGCAGGACAGGGCTCTACCCTTCACAGGGATAGAGGAAGAGAAATCTGATGGATGAGGCAAGAGCCAGGAACATGATGTTGAGTCTCATAACATAAATGCTAACAAAACTTCACCCAGGCTGTCTTAAAACTCCATGATAGCTGTACACAGGAAGCTACAGGAATACAGGGGATGGTACAATGAAACCATCTCTATTTCTGGTCCATATGACAGCATCACATGCCTCACCTCTGTTCCATAAAAAGAAACACCTAGTTCCTGATAGAAAGTTTGCGATGATCAGCAGCCAGGCATAAAAGATACCAGTTAAAATTTTAATTGTGCACGCTCTAGGGTCCAGCAATGCCATTTCTTGGTGTGTATCCTAAAGGAACTCGCACACATGTGCATGGACTCTTCATTGACAGCTACGCTAGCAAGTTTACACTAGGAAACATCTGCAACAACCCATGTCTATCAATAGAGAAATGGCTACATAAGCAGAGGTGCATGTGGGCTCAAGAATACAAGGCAGTATTACAATGGAACAGCAAAGTCTGCACGTAACAACACAGACAGGCTTCCAGGACACAGCCAGCCAAAGTCAGCAAGCTGCAGAACCATGAGGACAGCATGTGCTGCCCCGTAATAGGGCTTCATGGATCTCAGGCCTATAGCTCTATCTACATAAGAAGGTAACAGACAGGAAGGGGCGTGGAGCTAGGAGAAAGTGTAAGTTAGCTAAGATGGAACAGCGGTCATCAGTGGGGACTTCAGTGTTATCTAAAACATTTTTAAAGGGAAATATATCCATGTATTAATTTACTAATTAGAAACAGAAGAAAAGGAAAATTTATTTATAATGAATTGGAAAGTAATGAAAGGGAATAATACTAAGAACTAAAGGAAATACAGCTGAGTCTTCCAAACCCTAGCAAAGGGCTAGATGAACCTGTTCTAACCCTCTCTCCAAGAATTAACTTTGAAAAGCCTTGCAAGACAAAGGTACAATTTTGTTGTTGTTTTGGGCTTTTTTGAGATAGTCTCAAGCTATCACCCTGGGTACAGAGTGTCGTGGTGTCATAGCTCACAGCAATCTCAAACTTTTAGGCTTAAATGATCCTCTTGCCTTAGTTCCAAATACCTGGGACTACAGGCACCCGCCACAGCGCCTGGCTATTTTTCTGTTACAGTTGCCATTGTTGCTGGATTTGAACCCACCAGCCTCTGTGTATGTGGCTGGTGCCCTACCCACACTGAAGTACAGGTGCCACCAAAGGGACAAATATTTAGGGGAAAAAAATCATTCCCAGTGGATTGTAATAATTTAAGTTTAAAACAAAGACATTTATGGGTTCCAATAGAAAAGAGCCCACTTTACCAACGGGACTACCCTACTACTTCACAGCAGCACATCCATTGAATGGAAAAATAATAATTCTTATAACACCTTCAGGAATATTGGCTGTGGGAGAAAATATATAAATGGGACTCGTTTATATATAAGTGAATTAATTAAGAATGGCAAGAGTCCTTGCATCTGGTGAATTTTTTTAAGAGTTTGGAATCTTGCCTAGAAGCCATCAGATTTGTTGCTCATGAACCCCCATCTGTCATAGCTAGAATCTGAACTATATATAGCTCTTATTCTCCAAATCAATATGTTGTGTGTTCATGTAATCTAGTATCCAGTCTAGAAGCCTTGCAATTGTCTATAAGCTCAATTCTTATTTTCACTATTCCTTGCCTTGTTATAATTCTTAATATACAACTGACAGAATGTAGACATGTCATTTTAAACACTTCACTCACTGAAGTTTAGCTATAGAGAAAAAAATAGCAATGTGTGTGTGTGTGCGCGTGCGCGTGCATACCAACACACTAAGAAACGCAGAAAGGATAAAATTATAGTGCATTGTTCTCCGTGGCAATACAAAAGTTACTCCCTCAAAGGATTTCACAAGAATATATCTTGGACAAGATAATTTTAGGGGTATCTCCTCTGTGAGGCCAAGTGTCTGGCAAGCCCAACTCTCCAGTGTCACAGAAGCTACCATGGAGCACCCAAATTGCTCAAGTGGCACAGGCCACCTAAGCCCTTCTGAAGCCACAGGACAGGCTGATGGGCTGTTGCCCTCTGCTCTTCACCAGACTTTCATATATTTCTTCATATGTGCATATGTATTTCATATATATTTATACATACTGTATTTCATAACATATACTATATTCATATGTACTTCTGTATTTCATATCTTTACATGTATGATATATATTTCATGTATGTTTTAGTTAGCTTGATTTTCAGCCTGCAATAGAATAAAGAAAAAAACTCTTACAAAAGCAGAACAAAGAAACATACACAATGAACTATTTCTGAAAAATTGCCAAGACAAAAAGATAGCCTTCTCTCTGAGTGGACAAAAACAACCAACCCATATAATAGTCTCTAAGCAAAATACGTTAATTAGCATTCTAAAAGACCCTAAGGCATTTATTTAAGTAAAACTGAATTCAACATACTATATTTTATAAAGGCAAGAAATTGGGCATTACATTTCAGAACAATTTCCTTCAAACAACGCGTACTAAGTTTGTCTATTGAGCTTTACTGGGTTAACAATAAAGGAGGTGACAAAAAAAAAAAAAAAAAAAAAAAAAAAAAGATAATGTGGTTTTAGGTGATACTAACAGTCGTATCCAAAACAAGTATGCCCGTATCTGGCATGGTGGCTCACCCCTGTAGTCACAATTTGGGGGGAGGGGAGAGATGCACAAAAGTTGGGTGGGAGGGGCGGCACCTATGGCCCAAAGGAGTAGGGCACTGGCCCGTATGCCAGAGGTGGCGGGTTCAAACCCAGCCCCAGCCAAAAACTGCAAAAAAAAGTTGGGTAGGAGGATCCCTTAAGGCAGTGAATTTCAACTGGGGTGCCATGAGAGGATCTTAGGTGTGCTGAGAAAATATGTAAAGATTATTAATTCAATTATTTTCAAAAGAAGTTCAAAGCACAGTGAGTACATTCCCTTTTTTTTCTTGATCCACATAATTTAAGTGTGCCCCAGAAGTTTAACTATAGGTTCAAGTGTGCCGTGAGATAGAAAAGGTTGAAAAACACTGCCTTAAGGCCAGGAGTTTGGAACCAGCCTGGGCAATGTAGTAAGACCACATCTCTTAAAAGAGAGAGAGAGAGAAAGAGAGGGAAGAAGGGAGAGAGGGAAATAAAACAAAAAGAAAAAAGAAAGAAAATCAGCCATGGCACACACCTATTAGTCTCAGCTACTCAGGAGGCTGAGGATCACGTGAACCCAGGAGTTTGAGGCTGCAGTGAATCATACACCCTTCCACTGCACTCCGGCCTGGGTGACAGAGTGAGACCCCATCTCTTAAAAAAAAAAAAGATACCCATGAGAAAGGGACTTTGTGTGGTTTGTTCCCTGCTTACCCCCACTGCCTGGAGCACTGCCTGGCACTCCTTCCTGAAGGGATAAATGTTCTGAAAGAGATGAGAGTGTGAGAGGTAGAAGAAAATTGTGAATGAGCAGATTAGAGGGAAACAATCAGACTCAGGGTCCTCCGAACTCTATAACGTCATAGTTCAAATTAAATGTTAAAAAAAAATTCACACCTAATACGGTAACCCTTGCAAAAATAACTAAAAGAATACCATGATTGGAAGTTTATGATGAAAAGAAAGTAACATCAAATAAATTTAGAAAGGGGGAGGGGAGTGTTGGTAAGCTCGCCCCTAAGGTGCACAAGATGAGGGTACACAGCACATCCCCTGGGCTAAAGGCTCCACTACAACTTGAACTTGGCCTTAGAAACACAAAGAACGTAACTTAACCATCTGTACCCTCTTATTAATCTGAAATCAAAATAAATTTTAAAAAATTTGAAAGGTGTGGTATCAATAAGCCATGTATTTAATTGCCACATCTGTTCACAGCTCCACCATCTTCTCCCTCACTTCTGTCATTCCCCTCGGCCACTTCCCTCCCGCTAAAGAAAGGGTAGCGGCAACCATCCTATAGAGATCTCCAACTCTGGGTGTTTTGAGACCCTGACAGTCTTTATTTACTTAAGATTTACCTCAGTACTTCATTTTTTACTTTGAAGACTTTCTTCCTACAATGTGTTTCAAAAATAAATTCCATCAACATTAAATCACATCTTCTTGAATTATAAACCTATCAAGCTTGGAGAATTAGCCTTAAGCTGCCAACATCAAAGCACAGGAGTCCTGCCTTCAGTGAGAACCACCCACCTGATTTATAGGTCTGTCCGCTGCCTTCAGAGTCTTGCTAAGCAGAAAACAAAGGGGTTATCAAATTTCGGTAATTAATATGAGTAAACATGAGTTGAGCTAACAAAAGCAATTACTTGGAATTTTAGGACTATTATCTCAACAATTCATGTTTCGCCTTTTCCAATGGAAAGCAGAGATAAAAAAATGAATGCCTCAGGACCAGAGACTTGGTCATTTCATTCAAAAGTTACCATCCACCTGTATAGCACAGCTGACAGCTAATTTAACACTCTCCTACAGATAAAATAAATTACTCTGACTTCAGTTTATGAAGAATAAAAGGCTCCCTAGTATTTTAACTCATTTTTGATATGAGAAAAATCATTTAAATTTTGTGAATTAAAATCAGCAAGGGGGGTAGGAGGCAGCCTGTTTGTTTCTGATGGTATCTTTACATTTTGCTGACACTGCTGGAAATAGTCTCATTTGATATTATCTTCTGGCTCAGACCTGCTTCTTTTTACAATTCTTTTTGGAGTCACAGCTGAATAATTCCACCACCCTAATTTTACTAAAAGGAACAGGAAAGGTAAGAATTCCTACAATTTCCTTCCTCCAAGTATCAGAAAATAGATTGACAACTACTATAAAAAAATACACAAAGTTTAATCTTGAAGAAGCAAAATAAGGGTTATTTCATATTATTGAACATGGCAATATAAAACGTCACTATATGGCCTCATAACGTTATCACATCCTTCTTCCTCACAGCCCATATCCAATCCATCATCAAGTTTATATTAACAGAACTACAGACTAAATACTTTTCGATTACATGCTCATCCCTCCACGCCTACACCCCAACGCCCCCCACCACCACGAGCCACTATTACAATGTAAGCTGCTGCCCCCTCTTCACCAGACAGGCGCGCTCTGGTACTAACCTAAATCCACTTATTCCCCTCCACATTGTAGCCACTGTGATCTTTTCCAGAAAACATCTAGGATCATGTCCCCCTTACCACCTGCTTAGAACCTCACTAAGTCTTCCCGTAACTCTCAGAATGAAACCCCAGCCTTCACCCAGCCTGTGAGCCCTGGGCAGCCTGGCCCGACCCATCTCTTACTCCGCAGCTCTCTGACTTCACCAGTGTAACTTCTTTCAATTCCTTCAAGGCACCTGGTTCCTTCCCTCTAGAAAGCTCTTTCTACCTCTTTAACCTGGTTAACTCACTTCCTACTCACCTTTCAGTTCACAGTTCAATTATCACTTCCTCAATGAAGCGTTGGGGGGATAGGGAGGTGAGGTGGGGGGGACTAGGGAAGTGAGGTGGGGAATAGGGAGGTAGGGTGGTGGAGTGGGGATAGGGAGGTGAGGTGGGGGGGAGTAGGGAGGTGAGGTGGGGGGG